>JANHGB010014616.1:0-18307 GCA_026283785.1 Coracopsis vasa | reverse complement strand
TAGTGGAAGGTGTCCCTGCCCATGGCAGGGGTTGGAACTGGATGAGCTTTAAGGTCCCTTCCAACACAAACCAGTCTGGGATTCTATGACTCTATGATTGTATGACTGACTGCAGATGTCCTGATGAGTCATTCTCTTAGACTTCTGTCTTAGCCTTGCTGACTGTCATGGGCTTATTCACACCTTCAGGTTGAGGTAAGATGAGAAAGTTTTTATTTTAACTTTTTTTGGGAAGAGCTATGATTTGATTTAGCTTCCCCAAGGTGTTTCTAGGTGTTGGTGTGAAGCTGGTCTGTATGCCCAGTGTGATGATCCTGGTTTTGTCCATTCATGGTTTTGACCTGAGGGAGCTACTGGGGTAGTTTTGTCTTCATGGGTGAGCAGTGACTGCTTTCTGTCTGCAGCCTTTTTTTGCTGCCAAAGCACTAATGGTAATCCTAATCCAAGTGGCTTGTCTGAAGTCATCACTGGAAAGCTACCCTGTGCTCTGTTTCACCACTGTGCAACTTCTGTTTGCCTGTGCCACCATCTCTTTGAAGGTCTTCTGAATCCCTCTACACGGCATTGACTGATGAAATGTTATGGAAGAATCCAAATCCCTTCTGTTTCTTCAGCTGTGGCATAGAGTTTACAGTCCAGTCCTTTCTTTAGAGGGTACCAGGTATTGCTTTGAGTGCCCATACTCATCACACTCCCTGCTGAAACACAACTTTACCTCCCAAACCAAACACTCATGACTTCTTCCCCAGAAAGATTCTCTTTCTCTATGCCTGCCTCCTCATGAACTGTGGGGACTTGTACCATCGTGTATCTGGGATGTGTTAGTTAAATCACATTGCTTCCTTTGCTTTACAGTGCGGAGAGTCTGGACACTAAGGGAAAAGCCTAACCTCTGTCAAACTATTCACAGCTCATGATACATAGAGCAAATCCAGAGAAATAAACACTTTGTAGGTGGAGAGTGGGATGTTTGAGAGACCCACCAGAATCAAAACTCTTGGAAAATACAGGGGAGAGGAAGACACACATGGTAAGCAGTACATTGCCTGCACCTGCAAACCATGGATGCCATTGGAAAATGGAAGGCAGTCAGGAGGTGGTTTTATTTCTGTCAATTGCTGGATGTGAGTCACTTGATACTTTCAATGGTTTTCACTTAGCTCAGGCAGAAGAGGGTAACTACAGAGCACAGAGGGACATCTGAAGAGCACTTCACTTGGCAAAAATGGAACCTAGGAGGGAAAGATGAAGCATCGTCTCTTTATCCTGCCATCAGAAGGGACAGGGACGAAAAGGAAAATGGGGAGAAGATGGTGATTTTCTCTGAACAGCTGACTTTGGGAGGATATCGATTAAACAATGGAATTATAAAAAGACCTCTAGGAAGAACCTGGGAAAGACCCATAATCATCCCTGACAAAACAGCCAGAATTTGCTGAGCAACAGGGATTTTCATGTCTAAAATAGAGACATTAGTTAAGTGCCTCTAAAACATGACAGCATCAAGCAAACCACCATCAGACTCATGCTCAAACGGTTCTTGAGTCAATAAACCCCTAGTTATGTACAAGCAGTAGTGCCTGTGAAAACAGGTAGTGGAGTGCCTAAGAAAGATGTGGAAGGAAGGGTATACGGAAGGGTGATTGTTGACCACCTCCAATCCACCTTTGCTTGTGAGCTTTTGCAAGCCCATCACTAGTCATCACTTTTCTGTATGTTATAGGCTGCCTCAGCCACTGAGTATTATCTGGTGGGATTATGTCCTTTCATGCTTGTTGGTTTCTGTGACCAGCAATGGTGTTGGTAACGCATTCATCCTGAAATTCACCCAATTCCTGCAGGCTGCCATACCCCAGAGATCACCCAGGCCATGAGAGGACTTACAGTGGATAGTGACTGAAACTATACTATCACCAAAGGGAAAAACCTGTCCATCCACAACAAGGATGAAGGAAATAATGCCAAAGTCCCCTTACCAACCATGTCTTATGTATTCTCCACCTTTCAGCTCAGCTGCAAATCTCATGTACCAAGCTATGGCAGCATTAGAGGTGGAGATCAGCTGGCAGCTCTAACACCCTTTGCAGTCAGATCAGCCTCAGTAGCTGCTCTGATTACAACCCCTACATTCAGCCATGGAAAGACAATAAAGTCCTGCTAGTAGTTCTGTCCCCTTTGACTCCAAGAGGCAACCACAGAATCACTGCAATAAGTCTGGACTACAGATACAGGAGAACCATCCTTTGGGGCTGACATTAATTTTAAATAAGCCTCTGTCTCATCTTACAGATATATTGGTGCTTACAAAGTTGATTTCTTTCCTTTTAGAGCTGTCTGTTTCACAGGAATACAGATGTGGGAAGGGGTTTTCAGTTCATTTGCAGGGAGCAGAGTGGGTTATAAAGGGTATGTCAGATAACGGGAGTCACTGCGGATCTGGAGCTTAAAGGTATGAAGTGCACTGCATTGATTTTTTGTGTCTGTGCTTGTTAATGGCACCTGTATGAGTGTGATGACTTTGGCCTTTGCTGATGATATAATATTGCTTGCCTGGAATAAGGAATGAAGATGATACTCTGTAAGATTAGTGGTATCGATGAAGAAATGAAGTCCCAAGTAGGTTCAGCGGTGTTTCTGATGACCCTTGAAATCCCCACAAATCTCTGTGTTGATGTTGGTGGGAGCTGGAGAAAGCTGTAAAGGATTTGTCTGTATTGATAGAAGAGATGGGAATAGCACATGGCCCATGCCTTAACTCCAGAATCATCCGTCTGTAGAGTGTCAAGGGATAAACACAATTTGTAGCATGAATTTCTCTCTCATCTGGAGTCGGATCCATCCCCCTGTATAATGGAGACCTTCCTTCAGCAGAGCTGCTTAAACCTCAAACTAAATCTCAGCTGGGAAAGGTTTGCCAGTTGCTGTTTCTCTTCCTGTGGTAGCTGCTGCAACTCCCAAACTAAATAAGAATCTTGAAGACACATGTTTCTCATGTGTCGGAGCAGACTTGCTCTGAAAACCATGTGAAATGCAGACTTGCTTTTCACCTCTCTGCAAATGGGATTTGGGAAGAAGAATGGAAAGCTGTTGGGGCAAGGGCTCAGTGGGGCTGAATATCTGTTGGGATGACCAACCTAGCATAAAGATGTCCTGAGACTTATGAACATGGTGCTTGGTGACTCTTACCTAGAGCAAGGAAAGTTCCAGCTCCCCCTAATTCCTGTGTCACTGTTTCTTGTGCCTGTATGGCTCATGCAGAATGACTCATCTTCGTCAAAGGGAAAACAGTTCTCTTGGCTTTGATAAGCCTTGGACAGAGTGGATCCGACCACGCACACACAAGGTAAGGTGGTTTAAGAGGACATAGCACCCATTGTTGGAAGCTACTGCCTTTCAGGTGAGATAAAACAAGGAAGGTGGCCTCAGTCTGCGGCAATGGGAAATAAAACATGGTCACTGCAGCCCCTGGAGAATCCTGGCTCACTTCTGATGGTGGTTAAAGCCGTGCTGTGGAGGAGTACCTGTATGTAGTTATTGTGGCTCATTAGGGTACATTATTCTGAGCCACACTCACTTCAAATGAACTCAACTTGGTCGTTTATGAAGGTGCCCTATATCAGACTAAGCTGAAAGCCAGCATCAGCATGTTTAGGTTGTGGGACATATCATTTGTCCTGCTACACCTGGAGGTTTGGACTAGAGATATGATTCCCTGAAGAACCCGTCCATCGCTGCTGTGACGGTCTTCCAGCAATGTCAACACCATTCCCCACAAAGCTTCTCTGATCTGGTTAGTCCTCCGTGTCCCTGGTTCAGCAGTAGCAGTCATTTTTCTCCTTCTCAGTAGCTGGTGCAGTGCTGTGTTTTTGACTTTCGGCCTGGGAACAGCACTGATAACACCGATGTTTTCAGTTGTGGCTTAGCAATGTTTAGTCTGAGCAAGGACTTTCTGAGCCTCATGCTCTGCCAGGGAGAAGGGGAAGCCGGGAGGAAGCAGAGACAGGACCCCTGACCCAAACTAGCCAAAGAGGTATTCCATACCACAGCACGTCATGCCCAGGATATGGAACTGGGGGCAGTTACCCGGAAGGGCTAGATCACTGCTTGAGTCGGGCTGGGTATCAGTCGGCAGGTGGTGAGCGGTTGTATTCTCTTCCCTTGTTGTTTGCCTTATCATTATTATCATTGGTGGTAGCAGTAGGGGGTTTGTGTTATACCTTAGTTACCGGACTCTTCTTATCCCAGCCTGTGGGTGTTGCACTCTTTCAATTCTCCTTCCCATCCCTCATGGAGTGGGGGGAGGAAAAAAGGGGGGGTGAGCAAGCGGCTGCATGGTTCTGAGTTATCGGCTGGGCTTAAACCATGACACTCTGCAAAGAAAAGGCTCCTTCACCATCTTCCACCTGAGTGCAGAGGCTCTATTAGAGACAGCCGCAGGATTAAAGGTTTTCTCTAAGAAACTTCTTCCTACTCCACGATTTTCCCCACCACCACATTTAGTGCCATGGGTTAGTGGTGGCCTTGGCAGTGCTGGGGAGTGGTTGGACTTGATGAGCTTAAAGGGCTTTTCCAATCTGATTGATTCTATGATTCTATGGATTTGAAGCTCCTCTGAGACATGTCCCCATTTGGAAGATATAGCTGGCTGCAGGCTGAAGTAGATGTGAGACAACATCAGACTGCAGAGATGTCAGAGTAACACCTGGCCCTTGATGTTGTCTGGATGTGAGGGGGGAAGCAGAGCACAGAAAAAAACCCTTTGAGCATTAAATGGAGCATTATGGAGGTGAATTGTGATGTGAGAGTAAACTGGATTTCTCCCTAAAGTGATTATTGCCACAGTAACTTGTAGCACACACTTTCTTTGAGACCTCATTTAGACATCTTTTATGTCTAAAGCCATTCATAGACCCTTAGCAGAGAGAGATAACACTGTTACTAGCAGTGCTTTTATGGAGTGCTTACGCTGTAATGAAACAGGCATCCAGCTATAGCATTAGACAAGCTGGGGAAATCAAGACCTGCTCCTGGCAGCAGGGCAATTGCAGCAGGATGCTGAATCTGAATCCAGACTGGATCCAGTCCTGAGCTAGGCACTAAGCAGCACCTGAAGTGCTACACAAATCTTGGCCATATGCTCTTGCCCCAGGTATTTGACGGGATAAACCCTGGACATTTGTAAGACCCAGTTTTGAGGTGACTTAGCTCCAGCAGTGTCATGTTCATTGGCTTTGCCCCTACTCAGAGAGACCATCAGGGATTGAAAAGGCCTGAAAGAGTCAGATGGAACTTTCCAAAACTCAGGGAGAACCTCAACTTTGCCATCAGATGGATTGGCATCTGTTTGACCTGACCATAAAGTCCTGAAGTACGCATCTTGGAAGCCAAAGCATCTTCTGTATCATGCATGAAGGCGAAGAAGAATAGCCACAGTGTGGTAGAAGTCCTTGAAGAAACTCCCAGGGCAGTGACATCAAACCCATCTTTATCCTCTACCTTGAAATTTAGCTGTTCTTCTCCTATGGAGGGTGTGCAAATGCCTAGTGATGGGAAATATGAGGCTGGTCCTGGTTCACAAGGGTACAAGGGGCACCCAAGATGCTGGTTCTGCTCCCCAGGAAGATGAGTTTTGCACAGGGGATGATGTGAGGAGTGCTTGTATCTACCTAACAGCTTGCTGATGGTGGTGGTACAGGAGAGGAAACTGAAGCAAGGAGAAGAATCAAGCACATATATCTATCAATATATACTTGTTGTCACTGACTGTCTTGTGAGTATTGCAAGACTTGCTCTTTTGTTCTGGAGTTTCTTCTTCAGGATAATCCTTGCATAAGGAGGAAAAAAACCTAAACCCAAACTAAACCCAACAACCAACAAATATTGAAATCAACAGAGAGTTTTAGGATATCTCCATGGTTCATGGTCTGCCCTGCCCAGTTTCTGGAAGCCAGAAAATATTTCACCTAATGTAGCCTAATGGTGAAAACTCAGGATGCAAATAAAACCAGCCCATGTTATCACTTCCAATCTTTATTCAGTCAACTCTAATCCAGACTTTTGATGTTGAGGGATCTGACCCTTAGCTGGGATGCTGGCCAGACTGCTGAAGGTGGAGGAGCTGGCAATCAGTGTGTTTGCTCGCTTGGCAGCAGACTGACCTGTCACACTGGGTCACCAGGAAGGGCAAAACATGGCCAAAGAGCTTGATACAGCTTGAGAACATGCAGTTTGTTTGGAGAGTGCTGTGGGATTTTAAGAGACAGTGAATAAGGATAAAGACAGCAGAGAGAGGATGCTTCTGTTGAAGATACCTACACAACAGCTCTGCTCTAATAGCATCAACTGGTGTTTGACTTCAGTCAGACCAAATAGATAGAGATAAATGAACAAGCTGTAGAAAGAATGATCCTTCTGGAGCTGCCTGGTAGGGAGAGACAGGGAAAGCACAAAGGTTAAAAGTCTAATGACAAGCATCCTTAATGATTGTTCTTCCTGTATTCCCTCTGGGTAACATTTCCTGATTCTAAATTGTCTTAAAACCACTCCAACACGGCTGAAACATTTCTAAATATAATTCAGCTCAAGTAACAATGAAGAATATAGTGGAATTTCAGGAAAGAAAATCAAGCACAGTAAGTTTTTTAACCATTACTTGTCATCTAGAGCAGGCCAAGTGGTGCATGAATCTGGCTAAACAAGGAAGACAAAACTGGTGTGTTAGCTGGAGTGGGAGTTCGTGTGCCTGCAGCAGTGCATGACTATCTATCTCCATAGATAGTGTGAACCTCTGCATTGTCACAATAATAGAAGCTCTACTCTCATTCCAATGGAAAACACCACGGCAGCTTCCTGAAACAAAACTAAGAGTTGTCACAGACAGTGATTTTTCAGTCCCGGGCACGTAGGTCTCTCCTTTGGTAGCCACAGGTATACACGAGGCTTGCATTGCCTCTTCTGTAGCAGCCTGAGCTCATCAGCTTCTCCAAAGCAACGCAGAGCTTGGCTGCAGAAAACAGCTTAAAGCACAATTAGCTTTCTGTAACAATAGCCTCTTTATTCTTCATTATGAAAGGGCTTGAAAGGGAATTTGTTTTCTCGGATAGATGTGAAATGAAGCTCTATCAGAACAAGTAACCTTGCAAGCCAGACACAATAGCCGGTATCTACCCATCGCTTCCTCCCTTGCCCTCCCGAAGCAGAGCACAGCAGCTCATGAAAAGCGTGGGTTTTGTCTGCTCCCCTGCTTACAAATTACACTCATTAATAATATTTTCATTTCTTGTAAAAGCAATAAAATAATAAATGTGCCTCCACAGTTCCTGCTTTGCTCAGGGCCAAGCTCCCAACCTCTATCGGGCAGGAAGGTCAGGGCGGCAGGCTGGATTCATGCCCATTGTTTAGAGGCTCTTTTAGCTGCCACGTTCAGATAATGTCAGTCTCTGCCTTCACTGACCTTCCTTGGTCCAGCCCCAAAGCTGATCTATAACTTGTTAAAGGGACTTTCACAAATAGCACAGGCTCTGAGTACAAATCTTGAACCTATTCGTGCATTGACATCACCCAGCATTTCAGCAGTTAATGAAGCTAATGGCCATGCTCATGCTTTGGCTCGATTTCCATGTAACAGATGTGAGTGAAGACGCCTGAGACAGCTTCTCCTGTCCTCCAGGGACTCCAGACCCAGACCTGCTTTAAGCATTGCTACTCAGGTCTGTTCACACTTTCCTATCAACAAATGTGAGGATGATGCAGTTGGTTTTAGTGCCATGAAATTTCTTTTCTTAATTCCCTTTGGAAATACTGGCAATATGAACAAAACCAGAATGAGAGGGGTACAAACAAGAGGTGCTAGAGAAGAATTTGCTGCAAAGACATGAAAAAAAACCCTCAAGAATAAATAGAATGTAATCAATTCCCAAATAGTGTCAGTCAAGAAATGCTGAACTGTTCTGATAGCAGAAAGTTTGAGGACCCTTAGGGACAAAACCTACTGGGGAGTCTCCAAGCAGCAAAGCTGGATGCTAGGTGATACTTGAAGAGTAACCAAAGACTGTGAGTGCATCAGGGAAAGGGTTATCTTGGCAGATAAGCCTGCGAAATGGATTTGTTTTCCCAAGTTTTGTCAGAAGGTCAGTAGCAGAACTGAGATGTGAACAGTGCTTCCTGCTGGAAGGGGTATACAAAACTCATCTCCCTGGGGAGCAGGAGGGAGTGGTGGCAGGTGACTCAATTCTTTGGAATTTCCAAGTAACAGGCTCAGTGCAATTAAAAGGAAAAGACAAGGCTCCTTCCCCTGGTAAAGGTGCTCTGTTACTACATCCCAATTTTATCAGGGAAAGCTTTTTGGGGTACCTGTTGCTATTACAAGGCAGGAATGGGTCACATCTGTTGACTGCAGTATAACAGGACTTGATGGCTGCTGCATCCCTGTTATCTGATGACCTTTTAGAGATCTAATCTGTCTGGAGCTCAGGAAAAAAAGGTTGCTTAGATCCAGGGCTAGTCCCTATCCCTATAGATAGTGGTGCTGTACTGAGATGCAGATGGGTGACCAGGCACATTTGGGGGCAGAACTGGAGCTCTGTAGCCGAGGAAAGCCCAAGTTTAATTAAGCAAGTATATCTTGGAAACATAAAGTAACAATTCCAGGTTGTTACTGATTTTAGAATGTACCATGCAGTAGAGAAACACTTCAACATCCTCCAATAGCCCTCAACTGATGTGAAATGCCAGCAAGGCTGAAGGCAGCCAGATGGGGATGGGCAGGAGAACAGGGCAAAGCTAGTGTACACCAAAGCTATTCCTATAGATGGCAAATAAACAGGACCACAGCACTGGTACAAGTGCTGTTTACAATCACTCACAGTTTTTTGACCAAGAACAACTAAGCACTGTCAACGTCCAAGCATGGTTCAAGAGGTAACACAGACCAGGGGCATCCCAACAGTCAGCATAGGCAAAGCTTCCTGGTCCTGGTGTGGGCAAAAAGGCTGAGTTTCATGAAAGAGCTGTGCCCCCTGGCCCAGGAGATGCTCTTTGGCCTGCTTGATTTAGCAGCACAGACTTAGCTTGATAGCGCTTGTGCACTAGCCCTGGGAAGTCAGGGCATACACTAATCAAGTCACACTGCCTGTGTGACTGCTCAGCTCAAATGACTGCTGGCATTACAGGGAGTGCATTCCTATACCTAGGAGGAGTTATTAAATCCTTCCAAAGCCCATGGGTGCTCAGATCCATCTTCTGCAGGCACAGAAATAAATCCCCATGCCCTTCTGCAGGTAATTACTTGCCTGCTCAGACTCCTTGTACATGCATGTGCATACGTGATTGGCATGTACCAAAGCCTGTCAGTCATCTCTGTGACTGTGAATGTAAAACCAGCAAGGGAGCACTGACTGTGGCTGTCCCTAAGCTGGTTTCCAACTTCTCCAGAGGTAGCTGCTCTCTCAAGGCTCAGGAACAGCCTCAGGGCAAGGGGTGATGAATGCAAAGGACTCAGCTGGTGATCATCAACCAATAGGTAAAAACATCTGCAGGAACTTAAATGGGAAGAGGGTGTCTCAGGGGATAGAAAGGAGGAGGGATGGGGTGAAGCACAGGGAACAGCAAGATGCATTTAGCAGAGGCTATGGCAGGAATCAGGCAGGATTCTCACATTTAGCCTTATCTGGGACCCCAGTTAGTGGACATTTGTAGTTTCTTCCCTGAATCTTCCTTAGATCTAAGCTAGAATAAATGGATATAAATAAAGGTGTGTGTGGATTTACCCAAAATACACATTAAGATGTTATCATGTGCAAAAAATTATGACTCCTATTGCCTTTGGTGGATCTTACAAATTGTATCTGTAGTGACTACTACAAACCAAGAGCCTTCACTACAGACAGCTCTGCAGGACCCCTGTCCATGCAGGGTTTGTATGAGGAAGCTGTCCTGGTTTCTAGGCTGGAGATTACTTATCTGAAGCAGGAAGGACCCACAAACATCTTTGCAATTTGCATCAAGGCAAGGAAAATTGCTGTCATATTCAAGCTGTTGTGGAGATAAACTGAGTGGGTTCATTATAAAACTCCTGTGTGACAGAAGTATTGCAAGAAGTGTCCCTCTTCTGTGAAGAACAGGCACACAAAGGTTCTTGTGGCAGCTCTTCCCTCCAGGACATTAAGGCTGCCACAGGTCTTCCCAGCTCCAGCAAGAGCCTTATTTTGGCCTGGTGGAAGATGTTCAGTTGTGAACATCCCATCTTCCGCATTTCTCTTTGCTGCTCCAAAGTGGGTTGTGTCACTGATCTTCCCCACTTCATCATTTCTGTTTGCCGGCTTCAAAGTGAGTGCTTATCTACCTTCAGGACCTACACCTCAAGGCTGTTTTCTTTGCTGTCACACTATCTCCTATTGAAAATGACCACAAGAGCTTTTGCTACTGTCAGATAGCAAGCATGAGCCAAAAGAGATCTGCTTGGTGAAGAGGAACAAGCCTTGATTTTGCAAGCAAGTCATCCCAGCTCATCCCATCACCACTAAGCAGAACGTGGTGGTGATGTTACTCATAAGGTCACCCAGCCTGTGGTTTACCAAGCACAATGAACAGGCTCACCGGGCTCCCTCCTGCTCTAACACCATATGGTGGTGGGAGGATGATTGACTGGTACAATGTGATTTTCAATGAAACGCCTTCAAGCCAGAGAAGTTCCAGGTGACTAGAAGTAAGCAATCATTGTGCCAATCTTTCAGCAAAAAAGGGTCATGCCTTGAGCATGGCAACTTGAGGGAATAAGGCAGCTTTTTATAGCGAGTAATATCTCTTCTGACAGTGCTAGTGAACTGCTTCAAACCACACTTGGCTGGGAATGTGCGAAGATGAATAGCTTTGTCTTCCAGTAAGTATTACCGGGAGCAGCAGGAAGAATGAGAAATGGTCTGTAAAGTAAGCAATAGCTAAAAATCCTCTTCTTTCCTGACCTTACTGTAAAGAACGCCTTGAAGTATGGGGAGGGAAAACAATAAGTGTGAGGAGGAGGAAGAAAAATCACCCTAAAGGGAAATCTAGAAGCTTTCATTAAGGAGGGTTAAGGATTAGGTGTGATGAGCTGGAGTATCACAGTCCACTGTGGTACTAGCATCATCTGCTTCTGTTTACCTTACGGTTAAGGTGATGGATAGAGACCTTGGTTGGGTCTGGGTGCATGGTGTGATGAGTGTTGTTTGTCCCTATGGAAAGTGATAGCTGGAGACAACTGTCTAAATAAATAAGGCAGGTACAGGAGGATTTTTATCCCTTTTCTTCCAGCCTGACCAAGGTTATGCTGAGAAATTTGGGGCATGCAGGGAAATGACCACACATCTCATGCACCTTCACAGTTCGACCTCTTGCTGGACACTGCATCTTTTGAGGGTTCAGGACTGGGAGATGTGGAGGTTTTCCTGGTGGGAGTTTCATCCTTCATAATCTGGAGCTCAAATAATGGATCATGTTTGCAGATTTTTGAGGGAGTTATGGGCTTCTTCACTGTGTTGGGGGACTGGAGGGAAAAGGATGTGAAAATGCTCATTTAAATTGTGATGGTTGATTTCTGAGATAGCTGCACTGTGGCTCAGGTCCTCCCCGATGTGGTCTGGAAAGTATGAGAGGACCCACATTTACCCTTACAAACATTAAGCTTCCATACTGGCACCTCTCATCTAATAAGGACTAAGAGCTGTTTTCCTCCCCCTTAGTATGTGTCAAACTTGCCCATTGCTCTAACTCAGCCCTAACACAGGCAGAATAATTAACACCCCTGTGAGTCACCACCTGTAAACTCTCCTCTTTGGAGAGCCATCAATGACTACCCTTCCATAAAATCTTCCTTTTATGTGTGGATATGTCAATAGACCGCTTCGCATTAAGGTGTTAAATATCCACTATTTTTTGAGAGTTCTTCAAGAGGAAGCCCTCCTAGCACACATAGACATTCATTACTAATGCAGTGTTTGCTAATTATTATCTTCATGTAAACTGGCTGACTCAGAATGCCATGGTTCCATCTGCTCATAGGGAAAAAGTCTTTGGTGATGCTGGTTTTCCAGATTAAGCAATAGGAGAAGAAGTGTGAGAGAGGATTTAGAGACATAGACAACAGTTGTGTGCCTTGTACTATGGCTGAGCATATGATCTTTTATGGAATTCCAGGCCCTGTCAAGTCAGAAAGCAAATCTTGCCACTCTGGACAGGCTGAGAATGAGTCTGCTCATCTCTGACCCTGTCACCAAAGCATCCGGTAGGAATTATGAACTCTCTGTCTCTTTGTGTTAAACCTGAGGTTATTGGTTGTTTTGGTGTTGTTAGTATTTAGTTTTCCCTAGGGAGAAGAAAGGAGCAAGGGTGTATCTAAAAGAAGCCATAACCAGATGTTTGGCATTTCCATTTCAGCTCAGGTTCTTCTCAGATGCATCTTCCTCACTCATTTAATCAGGGAAATAGTACCTTCCACTCCCATCTGCAAAAACAGCTCCATGTAGTTGTGGGTCTCCTTCTCTGCAAGCGCATTCCAGACGTGCCCTTCCTCTGCATAAAGAGTCACAAGATTTGTGCTGGAGTGAAGGAGGAAAAACACCATCGTTCTTTGATTGTATTGGATACTGAGATCCTTTCATATATTTGAGGTAAGGGGCACCTTTGTGGGTCTGAATTAAGGACTGCAGGAGTCAGGGGAGCAAGAATCAGTCACCATTTCTGTTTTATCAAATCCCAGTCAAGGATGGAGCAGTAAAGTCCATCCGAAAGGTGGGTGAAACCCCATTTAGGACAGCCAAGAAGCAGGGGAGAAATGTCTCCTCTCAAGCCAACGGGAGAAATGTGAATAACCACTGATCCTTGCTCCCTAGCTGGGATCACCATAAACTAGTAGGTCAAACCTGATCAAGCAGATCACTTCCTCCTAATGCCTTTTTGTCAGGGCAGTGAGCATGGGATATACTCTTCCTCTCCCATCCCAGTGCTTTCCTCCAAGCTCCCAGAAGTGTCAATGATTCCTCCTCCACATTAACAAAGCCTGAGTGGACATTTGAAGAGTTAATTGTACATTTTTCTTTGGCATAATTCATGTTTACTCCTTTTTTAGTTTGAGATACAAAAATCCCTAGAAGGCGTAAGGGACTTTAAGATCTCCTTTATACCCTTAATTCCTGAGGATCATTACAATCAAGGAGACTTTAAATCCCCAGATAAGTCTCAGCAAAGGGATGATAAATAGATAGAAAGCATCAACAGTGTACTGCAATAATATTCATCCAGAGATCTAGTATGGTACTTAAACTGAAGAGCTTACAAAACAAAAGCGAGGTAGAAGGAGTGGGGGGGGCATTTGCTAATACAAGAGCGAGAGCAATACTGTGCAGATGAATCACACTTCTCTCATCAAAACCGAGTAGTTCCATGACACCAGAGCTAAAGGACTTTGGTTTCCAGCAGAATGGTGTGACTTCATTTTGGGGTGAATGAAACACTTTTTATCAGTATCTCCTCTCCTCTTTCTACTCTAAACTTGTTTTCAAGATGCTTTGAGTCTCAGTGATACTTGGTTAAAATCAGCCCATGCATTTCATAGGTATTTGACAGGAAGATGCAGAGACAATTGAGCTTTTTTTCCTCAAGAAATCAGAGCATCAAGGATGCCTCTTTTTCAACCCTCTTCCTTTTTTTCCTCCTATAACACTAACCTCCTAGTCTCAAAATACACAATTTCTTTTGCACAAATACAGTAATGAAGCTCTGCTTGTAAGGCATCTATTATGGGGTTGTGTCCCCATGTTTCCTTGTTCATGGACTAGATGACCTTTGAAGGTCCCTTCCAACCCAAACTATTCTATGGTTCTATGTTTCTTAAGGCATACCTGATTATCAGCACTACAGAGAAGGCAGCAAACAAGATGATCCTTGGGTTTGAATCCATGTGTCTGTTCTTCTCCTCTTGTACCAGGAATATTGTTTGCTTTCCAGTGGAAGAAGGATGAAAACAGGCAACAGCCTTAACCCAGCTATCTCACATTAAAGCATTAGGGGTTTCCTTGTTTCCTCTGGAACTCTTTCATTGTCATGTGTGGGAAATTAGGATCAGGTGTGGAGGACTGTATGCTATCTATATGGTCTGATTTCCAGAGGTGCTGCAGAACAGAGAACGTGGATAGCTTCTTTACTCAGTCTTCTGTGGCCCTCAAACCCAGAAGCAGTGTGTTTGCAGCAGTAGGTAGGTCTTTTGGTTGTATCTTGCTTGGCCTTGTGAGGCTGGTCCTTAGGAAGAAAGGCTGAGTCTGTTGGGGATCATACAGCACTAGCTGAAGTAACTGATACCAGCATATTCATCTGAGATAATCTGGGATTTCAGGCTCAGGGAAGTTGGTGTGGAGCTATTGTTTTCTCTATTAAAGCACTGGAGTCAGAAGGCAGCTAATTGCAAAGTAAATCAGTGAGGAAGCTCGATAGGAGAGTTTGGTTATTGTGATTCCCTGTTTTTTTCCTGTCTTATAATTCAAAATCTGGTTCTCCCAGGGGCAGAGACTGCCTTTCCTCAGCAAAATCAGTATGATATTGTCCAAATCAACTCTGTGTGTATGCTTGTCTGTCTATCTAGCTACCTATATTTATCTATCTCATTAACACCTTTCTTTACTGTTTTGGTGAAGCAAAAATGACCGTTCAAATCAAGCACTTCTAATGCCTATTGCAGAAAGCCTTCATGTTTCAAAATTGTTTCAGCTTCATGATAAAAGCTTTATCCCCTCCTCAATCTTCTGCTTCCTACTTGCACAACGAGTAATGTTGTCTTGACTTTCCACATCCTTTTAAAAATTTCTTATTGTATTAGGTTTTCCTTTTCCATGGTTTTCCCCTATTTCCCATGTTGGAAATAGCTACATAAAGAGACAGGAAAGTGAAATTGTAAGTCTGTTAATCTCAAATTGTTCCAAACTGTTCCAAACACATCTGAACTTTTTTTCTGGTAATTATAGTCTCATCTGGGTTCAAACTGAAACAGGGGAAGTTCAGGTTGGATATAAGGAAGAAGTTCTTTACTGTGAGGATGCTGAGGCACTGGAATGAGTTACCCGGAGAAGTGGTGAATGCTCCATCCCTGGCAATGTTCAAGGCCAGGTTGGACAGAGCCTTGGGTGACATGGTCTAGTGTGAGGTGTCCCTGCCCATGGCAAGGGGATTGGAACTGAATGATCTTAAGGTCCTTTCCAAACCTAACTATTCTATGATTCTATCTTCCACGTGAGGCACTGAATAAATATTCTCCTGGCAGTATCGACTGTGGCCTACAATGAGAAGCATAATATTCAAGCAAGTGATCTGAATTCACCAAAACCTTCTGGATATGCATCTGGATGGACTGTGATAGCCATGCAAAGTCTGTTTTTTGTCTTGGTTTTCTACAGGCTTTGAGAAAAAAAGGGAAAGAACATTTGAGCTGAGAAGGGGAAGCTTGCGATCCAGACACCGCAAAGACTGACTGTGAGTGTGGAGGCTGCTTGCTTTCACTTGGGTAAGACCTTCACACATATATTTCCCAATGTTCCCATGAAAGTGTCTGCAAAGGTGGTAAGCAGTCTCTAAGAGAAGCCAGGAAAGCAAAGTAAAAAGCAAGGAGACCACTGACATTGATGGACATGTACTGCTTCCACCCTGTAATTTATAATTTACAGAATTCTGTGAATTTGACATGATTCTAGAGATGTTGTGAGCCAGACAGAGAGAAAATGGCTGATCCAAAATGAAATAACTGTTTGTAGGAGACAAAAAGCGAGTGTGTCAGCTATTTGAGGAGGGTTTCTGAAGCATGTAATATAGATCACCAGTGCTCCGCAGCTGCGGGCAAGTTGACCCTCCAGTGTATGTCAGGCTGTTTGAGGATATACTTGAAACCTTTTCTTTCAAAAGGCAACAAAAGCTTCAGATCTTTCACTGGCACATTCAGTCTCAAGATACAAACCTTTGCTTCCTTCAGCGATGAAGCTGTTCGTGTCAAAGAAGTAGGGTGGATCAGGGAACAAGTCAGTAGCAGAGGTAGGGAGTGCACAGCATCTTCAGCAGCGGCTGATGACTACATAGGAGTGCGTGCAGTTGGCTTGGAATGCAGGTGTGCATGGAAAGCTCAGGACACAACATTCAACCTTTGATCTTCCTATTTTGGGAACAGAAGAGCAGCTTAGTCCCCCCCTAGCTTTAGACTTCCACCCTTCAAACAGTATGGGAAGCAGGCATATAGAATTATAGTATAGTTAAGGTTGGAAAGGACCATATGTTTGTGATGAGGGCACATTCCCACCATCAATCTCATTTCCAGGTAATTGAGTTGCCTTAATGCTACCTGGGCAATTGCATAAAATTTAGCCATCTAAATTTGTGGGATTGTTGACTTTTTGCAGGGACCTAAGAGATGCCATTCTGGTGAATGAGGGACTAGAAACCAAACATGGGTGGATGAACTTTATAAGCCTTGTCTGAGAGCACTATCCTTAATGCTTCTACTGGAGGCACGAGTCATCTTCACAGCAGCTGATCTTAAAAGTGGATGCCTTGCTGAGGACCTCGCAACTTTATCTAATCACTGGCAATAACATAAATGTCATGGCATAGACAGATGGTTTTCAACAGTGATGATAGCACGTATCTGTAGGTGACACTTTTCCCAGTGAAATGAGGATGCTGCATGTTCTGCCTGGTTGCCTGTGTTCTAGCTACTTTTCACAGGGAATAGTTTCTGAGAGGCTTTTACATGAGGATTCATTGCTCTGTATTTAAATACATATTTAGGTCAGTTTTCTGCTAATAAGCTGGAAAGATTTTTGTTTCCCAGCTGTTAATTTCTTTAATAGAAAAGGTAACACCAGCAAGCAGCAGTGAATGAAGAGGTGAACTATATTCCTTTAGGCCAGTTAGGAGGTATTTTATCATTTGATTTGATGGGGACAAAATATTTCACCCAAGAACTTAAGGGAATAGAAGAAGCTTCCCAGACACTGCACCCTTTACTCCTAATGTGATTCCTGAGTCAGAATAGAGAGAATAAATTCTCACCTTTGTGGGCCATGGACTGTTGCCTTTCTGCTGTGCCAGTTAAAGAGCTGCTTCTGCTGATGAACTTATTCCCTCCCATCTTAGTTCCTGTTTCCCTTTCTAGAGGATCTCTGAAATGAAAAGTATCTCCCAGGCATTACCAGGGAGAGATGTTCTCAAGCCACAAACTTAAAAGCAGGAGAGGACTCCAAACCCCACAAGCCATTGATTTTTTCAAGCATAGAAGAATCCCAGAACATAACAAACAGATGAGAAAATAATGAAGGAAAATATATCAATCGTACTGCAAGCAAGAAGTTACTTTCATTTTCCAAAGAGCTGAAAATAAGATTAACTTCCAAGCAGAACTCTTCTTTGAGTCTAAGGGCAGCTTTTGCCTCAATGTCTATTGACATCTTTCTTTCTGTTGGCAAAACAGAGTTCATCACTTTAGGGAGCCTGTGCTGTTGAAATGAATATAACAAATTACCATTAAATCAAATGAAGTCTCTCAATGGTTTTGGACAGCAAACAGCTGGGTCTTGATCTTAAACCTCAATAATGTTTCCAAAACGAGTTTTCATTGTAGAGCTCTGTCAGCGGGGCTGCAGCTGTAGAGAGCTGGGGAATGACTTAATCATCAAGAGCAGATTCGAAGAGCCACCAGGATCAGGGCAGCTTGGGGATATTTGTCTCCTGGGTTGGTGCAGGCAATCTCGCAGTGAGCACCTATTAGTGATGCAGCAAGACACTGCATGGTAATTACTTTGATCTCTGCTGTAAGACTATAAAGCAACGCTAAGTATTTGTGTATGGCAGCATTTCTGTTAGAAGCCTTTCACATCAGATAAGAAATGAAGGGTTTTGCTTTCTGCTTTGTGCAAAGGGGGTAAAATGAGAGTCTTGTGTTTGATGGTCAAGGCTATAAAGTAGATATCCTGCTGTGAAATCATGGGAGGTATCTCAGATGTTGTGTGTATGAGATGCTCTGACAAGTTCCCATGTGTTACATGGGTGTGTATGAACTTACACCTCGAATATTGTGTTCAGTTTTGGGCCCATCAGTACACATTGAGGTGCTGGAGTGGGTCCGAAGAAGGACAACAAAGCTGATGAAGGGTTTGGAGCACAAGTCCTGTGAGGAGTAGCTGAGGGAACTGGGGTTGTTTAGCCTGGAGAAAAGGAGGCTTGGGACAGACCTTATTGAAAAAGGTTGCAGCCAGGTGGGGGACAGTATCTTCTCCCAGTAGAACAAGAGGAAATAGCC
>JANHGB010014614.1:0-49531 GCA_026283785.1 Coracopsis vasa | reverse complement strand
GGTGTTCAAGGCCAGGTTGGACAGAGCCTTGGGTGACATGGTTTAGTGTGAGGTGCCCCTGCCCATGGCAGGGAGGTCAGCGCTAGATGATCTTAAGGTCCTTTCCAACCCTAACTATTCTATGATTCTATGATTCTAAGTAATTATAATTGAAATTTATCACCAATAATCCATACTCACAGCTTTAAAACATTTCTGATGAGTCAGACTGACTTACCTGATAAGCTAAAATTGGATTGATGGAGGTTTCTGATTGGTGGGGGCTGGTTTTTGGCAGGGGAGCATTTAGTTGAAGGTGCAGGAGTTGCATATTTTGGCGTAGCTGGGATTTCATACACAGGCCCATCATACATTCCTCTGGAGACTCCTTGCAGTCCTCCCACCTAGATCAAGAGGAAGATAAAAAACCCCCAGATCCTGAATGCTCTGATAATGCTCCCTAATGAGCACAGAGCTACATTCTGAATTAAAAACACATAGAAATTCTCATCAAGGCTACAGTCTGCAAGGCTACAAACCTTCCTCTCTCCATTTTTATATATATATATATATATATAAATTATAAGAGGAAGATCCTTACTAGGTTCTCTTCACAGTCAGTGGGGAGAAATGGGATTCAAAAGAACAGCAGGGGCTGACCCAAGATGTTTATTTTAACTAAGATCAGTCACCATCACCTCTTCTCTCTCCATTCAGAGGCTTGTCAGCAGGGTTAGTTCAGCTGCTAAATCCCACTTGCGTTGTTGCAAGACAGATATCCACTCTACTGACTGCAGCAGTTTCACTCCTACCTGTGTTTTCTCTGCTCCTTCCCTTCAGATACTGCTTTATCTTTATTAGAACTCACTGAAAAGTGGTGACAGCTTTTTAATTAAAATTTCAAAAGTTGCTGGGTTTTGTCATCAACTAGAAAAGCAATTATGTGCTAGAATGTGGCATGGGACTATTTGTCAATAGAGTACCTACCATTTGAGCTCTGATTTCAGTTTGAGGTCTCTAGATTTTACCCCTGTACAGTTCTTATACGGAATATGAGATAACACAACCGAAACAGCCTCTCAGGCCTTAAAAACACAGGAATCTAGGAAATAATATATTAAACACAGTTCCAATTTTCAGGAAGAGCCTGAAGTCTTTGAATCACAGAACCCAAAGCTCATCAAAAAGATCAGAAATCTGTGGTGGTTCTTCATTCAGATTAGGTAAGATTATTGTTTCAGAGCCATTTCTGCAACAGGTTAACAGTGAAATTAAAATACTGTGTAGAAGACACTACGCACAGGGGTTTGATCCAGCTCTTACAGAAAAAAGAATGCATTTTCCCTGCTTTCGGTAACAGGAATATCAGGATTAGAAGAGCCATCATCTCACAGGCTGAGCCAACACTAATGCCCAGAAGAGAGCAGCTGTCAATCACAGCAATGAATCCATCTTCCAGGGACCCACAAAGGCAGGAATTTATGCTGCTGTTCCTGCTCCAGGGATAAATTTATCCTGCTATCTTCTGGTTGCAGCTTTGCATCTCCTTGTTTGACATGTTTTTTCTATATTACTTTGTCATGCACTGACATACTCATATGGTGGCTATGACCATCACTGGTTTTATTCTAAATATTACCAATCGATAAGATTTGATAGTGGGAAAATAAACACGGGCATGAATCTGCTCTCCCTTGCTCTCGGCAGGCAGCAGAGGGAGCTACAAGAGCAAAAATACCAGTTGCTTTCTGCATCCTTTTCCACACCTTTCCCAAGTATCAAAGGTCTCTCCCAAAATCCAGGCCTGTCTGCAAGGCCCAGGTTACTTAGCCCAGCTACTTTTGTGCAAACTCCTGTTATCAGACACCACTCTCTGATACTTGTTGTTCAAGTGCTGTTTTCAGTATTCATACAGCACTCCATGTGTTAAACCCTTGAGAGGTGAGTGTGAAGAGAAGGCCCATGACATCTAAGTGGATAATGTTAAATGAGTGCAGGACTGATTGGCATTTTGCAAAACTTTTGCAGGTGCATTTGATTTAACAGTGCTTTGTCTCATTAGAAGTGCAGACCTTTTATATCCCACAGCTTGACCCAATTTGTATAACAAATGACGGAAGATAAAAGCTGCTTGGAGACTTAATTTCAGCTGCCATCCTCACAGCCTATGATACGTGCTTTGTTGAAGGAAACAGGGGTTTTAGTCAAGCTGCCTTGTTACCTGCACTCACACAGTAACTTTCTTGCTCAGTGGCAAGAAGCAGTTTCCAAATAACCCCAAATTAGTGCCAAGATAACTGGTTTTCAACAGAGGAGCACTGATATAATGCAAACCCTGAAGTGATCCAGTCCTAATCTTGGTCATTTCCCAAGCTTTTTATTAAGCACAAGAGAATAATTTTCTGAGCTGCAAATGCTGCTAATACTCAGCTCATCAAACACACTAACAACAGTTCAGATGCCAAATATAACAAGCAGCTCTGGCTTACATGCTTTTCTTCTCTGCAGTGTGGCAGTTCAGTACGCAAAGCTTAGTAAAACCGTACAATTCTGGTTTTCTTCTGGCTAACCCTCCTCCCAAAGAAGCTTTATCTTTTTCCTGAATGTTAATTAAAAGTAAGTTCTATCACTGTTCCACCTCCCCTCAAAAGCCTGCACAGCTGGACATAAGGCAATTATGCCTAACTAGCAATTATATGCTATACTCACTGAAGCTCATGATGTTCAGTTACATCAGTTCATACTTGCAAAGGAACCAATTTTGTGATTGTTTTTTGAACAAGTTATACATATTCCATCTGAATGGACCTGTATTAGCACAATAGTATTAAAATACATGTGCTACTGTGGTTCCAAGAAGGTATGGCAGGAAAGAAGATTAAATAATATCTGACATTACCTTATTCCTGATTTTGACGCGCTGGTAAAGATATTCAGGGAAAGGTTTGCGAGGGATGAAGCGGCCCATTCCCTTATTTACGTGCAGATTTCCATCTTCAAACACAATCTTCCCTTGGCTTATGACCACAAGTGGGGCACCATGGCACTCCATTCCTTCAAAGATGTTGTACTCAACGGCCTGAGGATCAACCAACATATTCACTGCAAGTTCGGTACAACGTCTCTTTAATTAGTAACTTATAACCCATATTTGTAGTCACAGTTTTAGACAACTGGCATTAAGGTGTGCATAAAATTGCTTTGTCTGAAGGAAAACCAGTGCATTTAGATATAAAACTATTTTAAACAATCACTCTGATCAGACTTCCCTGGATCAGACTTTTCCTTTCCATTTCCCACTTTCCACCAAGGCTTTATCTCATTTGTTTTTAAGGACTTTCCATATTTATCCGGAGCCTCTAGAAGTACAACAGCCTTCATAAGAGGAAAATTGTGACTCAGCTGCCAGATACCCAGAGGACATGGTCCCACCATGCATCTGCTGTGACTCTGTAAGGGAATTTCAAGGAGCCAGCACACATATTTCTGCCTGAAAAAGCCCAGAAAGGACCAGAAAAGTCTGAATCTAAATGGGAATGATCTGTCAAAGAGCAGGTAATTATTGCTTTCTTGAAAATACAGAATCACACAATGATTTGGGTTGGAAACAACCTTAAGATCATCTAGTTCCAGCCCCCTGCCATGGGCAGGAACACCTCACACTAGACCACGTTGTTCTGTCCCCCTGGCCTTGAACACTTCCACGGATATGGCAGCCACAACTTCTCTGAGCAACCTGTTCCAGTGTCTCACTACTCTCACAGTAAAAAATTCTTCCTGATATCTAATCTAAATCTACCCTCTTTCAATTTATAGCCATTCCTCATTGTCCTACAGTCCTTATTGCAAGGAAAGGAGTAGATCATTCTCATTCAAATTATTAGTGCCAAGTAAATATTTCCTACAAGAGGCTTAATAATTGCAAAGGAGAAGGTAAACATCAAGGATCTGAAGTAGGTAAATACAAGGTTTGCAACTGAGCATAACCACATGATTTTTCTGGGCTAAGAAGTAATTAATGCGTTGCCTTCCCAGCAGGTATTTGTTACTACCTTACGCTACAGTAACAGCCACTACAGAGCACTGTTAGTCCTTTCCCGTGCAACCAGAAATGTACACCTTGAAGAATGTGCACCTTCAATGTAATTCAAGTCTAGTCCCTCTTTTTTCAAGTTGAAAAGATCAGGAACACCTGGTCAGTGGCAATGACAAATAAGAACTGGAAGAAAGCAGGAGTGATGGCCATCTGTAAAAGAACAGGTATACGGGAAGGACCTAGGATGCCTGAGCACTGGGATAGGTTTCCCAGGGAGGTTGTGGAGTCTCTCTCCTTAAACAATTCAAAAACTGTCTGGATATGCCCCTTCACAGCTACTGTAGGTAGCCTTGCTGGAGCAGGAGGTTTGGACCAGATGAGTACCCTAGGTGCCTTCCAACATCAACCATTCTGTGTTCTGTAAGGTGCATGCACATCCCTGAGTTTAATGTCCATGAAGCCAAGGGGAAAGAGTAAATAAACAGATTAATGTCAGCGCTTTGAATAAAACAAGAGGAGAACAAGGCAAATTGCAAACACCATCAAAAACCAAATCATGTCTAAACAGTCTTTTTCCTTCCTCTAACAGGTTAACAGCCTCCTGAGCAAAGGAAAACACTAATTGCAAGTATTTGATTTGTCTAGAAAAGCTTTTGGCAATGTTGGACACAACATTATAAACAAGTACAGAAGCATGAGCCAGGCAGAAACAGTACAGAGTAATGCCAAAGTGCCAGTAGTCATTACTAACACATTACCCACATAACTGTCTTGAGCACAGTCTCACATACGTTTTCCCTTTGTTGGTTTTTGTTGTTTTGGCTTTCTTTTCCCCCAGTTTTTGCCCTCATGATCTGGGTAACAGCTGAATAATGTTTATCAGATGTACGCCAAAACAGAAGAAACAGTAAGCATAGTAGAGGACAATATCTGCAAACAGATTTACAGATTTTCAGCCTGTGGAATCATGGGCTGAAAGGTCCTACTTGGTTATAGGAGTCTATCACCTTTGTAACTCGCAATTTCTTATAACTAGAACTGTTTCATATGTATCCAAATATATATTTATATATATTTATATTCATTTTTATATATTTCTGAGCATACAGAGAAACAGAAATTGAATCACCTGAACTTACTTTTTAGAGGTTTCTAAAGATTTTACTTTTTTAATATAAAGCACATCACTGGATTTCCAGTAAAGCTTTTGGAAGAATTCCGCAATATAAAATACCAAAGCACTGCACAGTAAGAGAATAACTTTGAGACAGGCAACATATAGGATAAAACCTGTCGCAGTTAAAATTGAAGCGACTGGTGAGTTGCTGGTACTCTGCGCTCAGGGTAGAGCAGTATGCAGCAAAGCTTGGGAATTAAATAGAAAATCCCAGCCCTGAGGCTGATCAGAGCTGTATTATCAAAATATTTAATCATCTCTCATAGTTTATAATACTGTTGATTTAATCATGCAATTTATAACATCAGGGTCTTTTCAGGTAAGCAAAAAAGATGTGAGCTGGTTGTAAACTTATCATCACAGTTTTACTAACCTCAGCTGCAGAGCAGCTGATTCACACCTAGTGCCAAGCCACAAGCATGAAAAACACAGTGCAAGGCTATGTGCAAAAAGAAAGAAATCCTTCCTGATCCCAGTGCTTCCAATGCAAGAATTCAACACTTTCATTTCCTGAAATATTTACCCATTCCAGAACATGAGCAGGTAGTTACCCCACTCCTCTATATCCCATGCATATCTTGTTCACATGAGTTAGAACAACAGCTGAAAAACAACAGTGACATTTCTTTTTTATTGCTGGTTTTCTTTTCCTCCTTACCGATTTATGGCTTTTAGCTGTTATAGTCTTCACCTTATCAGGGTCCCAAATAACAACATCAGCATCTGATCCTACAGCAATCCGGCCTTTTCTTGGATACAGATTAAAGATTTTGGCAGCATTGGTGCTGGTGACAGCTACAAACTGGCTCTCATCCATCTTGCCTGTGGCCTAAAAAGAATGTAATTTGAGTAAAACACACTACTCAGAGTCTTGAACAGTCAAGGAGATACTGGAAAGTATGTATTTCACATATATGATAATGCCGCATGAAACAGACTTTATCAAGCAGGGCTTTATACAAGGCACATTACTTGACAGTTTCAAATAAGTGAATGTGTTACTCCTGGCATCCCAAAGAACAGCCAGTAAAGCCTTAATGCAGATGATACCACCAAGTTGCTCAGTTAGCTAAGGTCCCTTTCTCTACACACTGATGGCCAAGTGTGTTTTGTTGCTAGTCCTAGTAATTTACATTTAAATGTTTTAATCATTTTAAAACAGAGAAACGTGTATGGGCATTACAAGATTAAACAAAAGATCAAGATTCAGACCCTTTTAGAAACATTTCTTGCAAATTAAGTCCATCCTACTATCAGTATTACCAAATCCATACACGTAAGTAACACAACCCAGTCCTTGCCTGGAGAAATGTCACCAACAACTGAACTTTTTACACAGTCAGTGATGGCTTAATAGCAGCTGTGCACAACAGCATTTTGATTTCTCAGTAGAGTGTTTTGGGGTGTCTTCCCTGGCAATAAGCAAGAATAAAGAAGAACAGTGCCAAACTTTTTAATCTTAAACAAATGCTTCTTTCCTGCCTGGAAGAACATCAGATCAGCAAAATGTAAGCTACTTAGTGGTGTAGGACTGAATGTTACATCTGTAAAACCCATGTTGAAGCTCTCTCTGCAGCTCCTTCCCTTTGTGGGAGTAACAAAGGGTAAATATCACTAGCTGGCTGCACTTCGCTTGCTTCCCTTCTTTGCTCCTCTATCTGAAGCTGCTTCTATGATTGGAATCTCAATAGCTGAAGAAAGTGGTTATTAAACACAGTCTGGGAGAAGTGCTCATGACAGCATTGCAAATACCACCACTTCCCAGTTTGCAATATGCACTAGAGTGCAATGCAATGTAAGGTAATGAGTGCATGTGCATGTGTGAGTGAGTGCATGGGTGTGTATGTGAAGACAGACAATGGAGGGAGAACATCATCAGATGTTAGGATCCATGGAACCATCAAAAAATTGCTAACTTATCCCAGCATCCCACTGCATAATATGCCAGCATGAATTACATGCAATGTTCTCCTTCAAAGCACTTTATCGCCTAGCCTCGGGCTCAGCTGCCATCCATTTGTACTTTCTCGAAAATGATGAGACACTTCCCGAATTCAAACACTCCATTCATCACATTTATATGGGGTTCACTTGAAAGTCATTAAACTGCTCCAGATCCAACATCTCTCAGAAACATCACTGACACAGCCAGAAAATTGAGCAGTGGAGCCTGTGAAGCCTCAGGTCTAATAAAACGTGATGGTTTTGCAGTGTCAGAAGTGAAATGCAGCCTTGAGCGTTTGTGGTAGAGAAAGACTTGAGAAGGTTTTGAAATAAACAATTCACCTTGTAGTAGTGCTCTCTTAGGGAATTCTCAGAAACACATTAGAAAGTCACTTAAGTACTGGCCAAGAGTCTCCTGGCTTTCATTATTCAGCCAACACTCAATTTCTTTTTAGTCCACAAAAGTAAGCAATTACTTACTACAGCCTTGTCCCAGACAACAGTCATTCTCTCCTCAATTCCATTGACCCCTTCAGGAATCATAGTGAAGTTGTCCTTTCCAACGGCTTTCTGGGCAGTGCTATATGGGCAATGTCCACTTCCCGTCACCTGCAGGTCCCCACTGTGGAGGTAACACACAGATACTTAAACCAGGCCTCAACAAGGTTACCTTACTCTCAGACTAGCTGTGAATGGACCTTTCAAGCCTACACACCAGGGGCATATGCTGCAAATCATGTCAGCAGCCTTTCCATGTTGGCTACAATCACTGAATAGTCACAATGGCATTGGGCATCTCCACTTTCCCCCAGGAGCACCCTGAACTCACAGATTACAGCCTCCTTTGGTTTCAGGCTGCTTATCGACAGAGATCAGGCACAAGCCCACTAACCAGGACAGAGGATTAATCTAGGATTAAGGAAATGATCAGAAGCTTGTATGAAATCTCTGCCACTCTCAAGATATATTAATTCACAACCATGCTGACAAAATAATGGCAAATTTTACAGTGCAAATTCATAAGGATCGAGCTTGTTTCCCTGAATTTCTCCTCTGCACATACATTTTTCTTGCAATCCTTACATGAATATTTCTTGTCTGACCTTCTAAACCAGAACCATGACAGTTTTTTATCAGGTAGTCTTCCAATTAAATAAAGCAAGGCATAGTGCAAGTCAAACATGTACTCTGGATTTATCTAACTTAAAGATCTTATACAGAAAAAGGCATGGAGTAAAACACAAAAAGAACTAACAAATAATAATGTTTTTATTTAAGAAGTGATTTTTTTCAGCCTGAAGAAAAAATTTTTGCAGAGAGCAGAACTGGATCACAGCTGCTCCCAGCAACAAAGGGGAAGAAAATAACTAACATGCGGAACCTTGCAAAAATAGAAGACAAAAAAGCAGATTGGTTCTTCAATATCCACAGCAAACAGATATTTTTAGGTCTTGATCAAGCTTACAGGAGTCAAGCGCATTAAAACACACTATGATTTCTCTTCCAGCAATCCAGAATGTGATGTCCCCAAGAGCCTGTCATCCTTTTCTTTAACTGATTATGTAAGTCCCAGCTCTGAAGCATCTGAATGATTCTGGTCCGCACATTTAGATTCCAGCAAGCTAACAAATAGCCAAGTACAGAGGAAAAAAGGGTCACACATCAGCAATTCTAATGTAATTTTCAGGGCTGCCAGCCCTAATGATTGCTGACAGTCAGAGAAGAACCTTTGGCCTCTTTTCTGGTTCTTTACCATGCTCACATGCATCCATCCATCCAGCTTTTAGCAGATGCCAAACCCATGTAGTCAATAGTGAAAAGACAGCTATGTTTTAGCTATTCCTGATTATTAATGACTGTCTGGTGTTACCCCACAGGATTAAACCAAACCCACCAGTTAAGCATTCATTTATTCTAACACAAAAATCAAGTCAGAAGATTCCAATTCCATTTCTTCCTTTTTGTTGCTCACCTGCCAGCTAAGCTTCTGTGGCTTACCTTCTCCCTGTTTCCTGCACTCGGATGAATACAGCCGTGAAAACATGAATGTCACAGCCAGGCTCTCTATCATTTCCCTGCAGTTATATTGCACTTCTTATACCATACTATTAATTCCTACACCTGAAAGATATAAAAAAGTTGCTTCTTCTGAACTCTGCTTTCCCTCTCCTCTGACATTTAATGATGTTAAATGCCATGCACTGCACTCCCCAGTCTAATCAATAGAAGGCTTCTGAAGCTGAAGAATGTCACTGAAGAGCTGCCCAACACCTCCTGGCTAACCACATGGGCACTCCTGCTGCCTAGATATACTCTAATGTCAAATGGGGGGTGAGCATAAGATCAGAACTGAAAAGCTGAGAAACAAAAAAGGAATTACCACGGAAAACATCTCCAAAACAGAGAGTGGTGGAAATTAACAACAGACAGACCTGTATCTTTAAATGCCACATCAATATGCCATCATCTTAGTCTTCACCATAAACAAAGTTTTTATAGCAGGTTACGTCTCCCATGAAGCACCAAGATCTCATATCTCTAGTTCAGAAGAGATGGCATATTACACCGGCGGCAATAACGCAGCAGTACAGCATGGAAGATGACAGGTACCGCAGGTGCACAACCCACTGTCCTGGTTTCAGCTCAGATAGTTATTTTTCTTCCCAGTAGCTGGTGCAGTGCTGTGTTTTGGCTTTAGTATGAGAACAATGTTTATAACACATAGATCTTCTGGTTGTTACTAAGTGGCTCTTACCCTGATCAAGGACCTTTCAGTCTCATGCTCTGCCAGTGAGGAGGGGCACAAGAAGCGGGAGGGAGCAGAGACAGGACACCTGACCCAAACTAGCCAAAGGGGTATTCCATACCACAGCACCTCATGCCCAGTATATAAGCTGAGGGGAGTCGCCTGGAAGGGACCAATCGCTGCTCAGGTCAGGCTGGGTATTGGTCAGTGGGTGGTGAGCAATTGTATTGTGCATCACTTGGGTTTCCTGGGGTTTATTCCTCTCTCTCTCTTTGTTAGTCCCCTTTTCATTACTGCTACTACTACTAGTATTATTGTTGTTATTATCATTATTAATATCATTATATTTTTCTCTATTTCAATTACTAAACTGTTCTCATCTCAACCCACAGGTTTTACCTTCTTCCAGTTCTCCTTCCCATCCCACTGGGGTCGGGGGTAGGGGGTGAGCAAGTTTAGTGGTACTTAGTTGCCGGCTGGGGTTAAACCATAACACTCACAGATGAAACAAGGGCGTCAATCTCATGAGGCAAATCCATTCTGCAAACCAACCCCTTGAGACATGCTGAATCTTTACACATTCAGCTTCTCAGTGAAAATCAACACTTTCTGTGCAAAACAGCACAAACACTAGGCTGCATACTTGCAGAGGAAGAATGTTGTAAGGATCTTTTAATGAATGTAAAATACTTGTCTCTTAATGAACAGTGCAATATAAAAGTGAAATACCGTCTTTACCATCATCCTTCCATAAAAGTCCCCACAAATGCAGAGCAGACTGATTAAATATACAGTTCTTTTTTCAGTTTCACTGTATAAAGTATTAAAACTGAAAGCAGGCTAAGCTGCTGCCATTTAAGATCTAGGACTTTAAGCCACTAGGAAAAAAAAAGCCATTTTTGCATGCTTGGAGGATAATGAAAACTTCTGTGACCCCTCAGTTTGTCTTTCTGATGTTAATTCTAAAAAAGTCATTATTTGGATTCCAGTTCTAAAAATTCTCTTGCTATTTTAGCTAATCTGTTTTGACCCACATACTATTATTTTGGGACTCTCTTCTAGAAAACACACAGTCTGAGAGAGTACAGAGCCAAACATTTTGATACATGTTCACATGTGCTGGCTAAGAGCCTTACCCTCACACAATGAGCTTCACTCCTGACAGTGCTGATAGCGATGGATCAGACCAGAAAAGTAATTTTAATTCCTTGTTCTTATTTTAAGGAACAGAAAGTTCAATTATGGAAAATCTCTTCTCCCATCAGACTGTCACAACAGAACAAATTCCTGTGTATTCTCACTAGAATCACGCATTAACTCAGAGCTCAGCTGCACTTTCATTAGCAGTGTTATCCACACAGGATCACTGGGACAGCTAAGTTAAAATCTGGGTTGGGTGGCCTCCTGACCCACCATGTGCAAGGAGAGATGCATGCATACTGCACCAGTAGCACTGATTGATGGCAGCTTCCCATCACACAGATGTGCCCATCCACCTATAGGGCAGTTCTGCCCAAGCAGGGTCCCTATGTTACCAGCTATGCTGGCACTGCCAGCCATACAGCCTGGCAGTCAGTCATGTGCTAAACTAACCTCGTGGGGAAATGTATTCTGAAGACCAACAGGTTACTTAGATTCTACTGCTCTGTTTAGAGTAGTGGAAACCCTAGAAAGGGGAGGCATCAGGTGAGATGGGTGCCATCATATGCCATTAAATAAGGTTCCAAACAGTAAGTTTAGTTCCTTACTCCAGCACTAGTAATCTGTCCTGGTGTGGCTTTAGCTGTGAATTTCCACATCTTTTCAAAGCAGATGTCTTTTTCTTAAGCTAAAGGAGACCCACTGTTGGCTACAGGCAGGAAATACTTCCAGGGATGGGTTTATGGTCTGGATTGCTGGCAAGGCATTGCTGATACTTTCTTTTCAATACGAGAACGACACTTCTCCCTCTGCTGTGCACTTTCTTTTCATCTCACTAGTGACAACCCTAAACATGGGGCTATAACCATCCCTGGTTTTCTATGTCCTTTCTCTGCTGTTTCATGTATGAGTACATCTAAAGGAAACTGAGCTGATCCCTAGATGCTTCATCCCATATGGCTTTTGCACTTGCCTGTCCATCAACCTGCAAAAAAAATGAGGTCTTACCATGCTAAGAGTGAATTTAAGTGATCTGGAGTAGTAGGATCAGGGCTCAGAGGTGGCGAGGTCACGAAAGCTGCAGCCTTGGCCCAGTTTTTGCTCCAGTAATGTGTCCCATCTGTTCCCAGGCTGGCAGTGATCGGCTCTCCAAAAACAAGGGTACCTTGGGGAAAGCAAGGATATACAGGAACTGATTACAATCCACTCTCTCTTCACCACATTACACTGCTTGCTGCCTGCAGCCATGTATAATTTAAACATTGCTACGCAGTCAGTGTAGCTCCCAGAAAATTAAGCAGCCCTGGCTTTGTCTGTATGATAAAAAATTAATCAGGAGTCTCTCTGAGCTACACATGCTTTTGATCAGCATACTTACAAAGCTCCCTTTCTAATCCAGAAGGAGACAGTTCAGATCTGGTTTTAATTTGTACTGGTTTAATCACAGCCACGTTCTCTCTGTTGCTCCGATTCAGAGCATATTTAGGTGGAGGATGGGCTCCAGCATACAGATCCCTTTTTACTACTCCCAGGTTGGGCACAGCACCAGCAGAGAGCAGCATACGGTCCCCAGCACCATACTCCAAGTCTCCAAGAATACAAATTTCAGGATGATATTTTGCTCCTTGGCTTTTCCATATTGTTCACACTTTGTAGCACCAACCAGCACAACAGACCTGACTCGCAAATGCAGCTTCCACAGCATCTGCCTCCAGGATCACAAGTCCGTTTTGGGTGCTTTGTAACCTGAATCCCTCCCTGTCCCAGCAAGCAGTGTCCACCCTTGGTGCACATCTGATGGGGTCAGCCTCCAGCAGCAAGGCCAGGAGAGAGTACCAGGCATTTCTATCAGCAGGTTCACTGCCCAAGCCACCCCTCAGAGGGTAACACCCTGAAATACCACCAGAAGGCACAGAGGATGTGCCAGACCCTGCTGGGAATGAAATATCTCCCTCCCATGAATAGAGAGACATCAGTCTAAGGGAAAAACAAAAGGGAAAAGAAGCATAAAGAAGAGTTACAACACAATTTCAAGGGAACAGTTTGGGGGGAGAGTTTGTCAACTGAAAAATGTAGAAGGATTTCTCTTCATTTTCCCCAGTTGTAAATATTTCGGGTCTGTGATGGTGTTACCATTCTTTGGTGACCTCTCACCCTAGCTTGTGATTTGGGTCAAGATGTCCATGTTTTTCCACTGAGCTTCTGTTCAACAACAACTAAGAAATGAGTTTTGCAAGAAAATAAAGTCTCTCACCTTTCTTTCTGGCCAATGCAATGATATCAGCTGCACTCTTGCTCATCACCTTGGTGATGTAAACTGGGCAGTTTATTCGGCTGGCAATGGTGATGGCACGGAAAACTGCTTCTGCTTCAAGCTGAGGAAAGCAAGAAGGGGAAAGTTAACTGCAAAAGCAGACTAAAGGGAAAATGAGCTGGAGCACTGAGCTCTATTGCTCACTGTTTAACAACAACTCTTCAGAGGTCAATTCTGCTTTTTCCATAGAGAGGGATGCAGTGCTGGGGAACAGGGAGCTAATCCAAACTTCAGACACTTTACATGAGGAGTAACCACAGCCAGGCTGTACTCACTAATGAGGTACAGTTGCCTGGCACAAATACAGCTCCCTGGCTTCCTGCACCCCAGGAAAGGTCACATCCATGCAGCTGACAGGGCTGCTCCTTACCTCCCTTGCACCTTTCTGCTTCAGACTTCCACCCTGCAGTTGGAAGGATAATGAAGCAAGGAAACATTGACCCAGCTAAGAGACAACCTCTAAACAATGCTTGGCAGCGCGCCCTATGCAATCCTTACATAAGGATAAGATGACAGTGAATGTAAAGTATTCTCAATCAGCAACTTCAGCACCATGGACTGAATTTAGCCCATAATCCATAGAAGCCTTTGAAGCATCGCCCAGTAAGTCCCCTCCATCAGCAAGCACAAAGGCAACCTCCACCCAGGGAGCTATCGAGGACATAAGCACACAAAGGAGCCATCTTCAGAGAGAGGAGCAGCATTTCCCAACAGCTCTGGAGACTCCTTTCCCCAGTCATCAGCTTTATGCCTCTTTCCCAGATGCACTCTCAGTATTAGCATTTTAATATCTAAAACTGTGTTGTCACTGAAAATACTGACTCCATGGTACAGGAATTTCTCTACGGTGTTGTGCTAGAAATGTTGAGAACGTAGCCCTTCCATTGGCTTCATTCTTCACAGTTTTGTAACATAGTTTTTCTTAAATCCCACTGTTACTTCAGGTTCTCCTAGGACTCTTATCACAACATTTGCAGTGCTGCACCCACAGAAGACCAGGGAAGGAGGTAGGATCTCTGTACCTCAGTGCTGGGGCTGAGGTGGTCAGATGCATGGTGAGAAAGCTGCAGAATTCCTTTCTGGAAACTGCAAATGCAGATTTTCCTTAGTCCCTTGTTCTTATTAAAAGGAAACAACTCCATTCTTTTAGAATAATTTAAGTGGAATTTAAACAACAAAATGAAAAAGTACATAAACAGTTCAATAGAAGAATGCGACCAATTAAGCTGATTCCTTTTGCCTTGGGGAGAGGTTATATAAAGATCTGCAAACCACCACAGTTCCTTCAAGTTTAGCCTCAAATCCCCAGGACCTTTTCTCTTTAGTCTCCAAGGAAAGCAGTCACTTCCCACTACTTGCCCTCCGCCATCCCATAAACAGTCTGAACTGTGTACATTAAGGGACATCCACATGGCTCCACCTTTCTCTTCTCATTAAAGAAACCCTTTCCAGATGCCTGAGATGATCCACGCCAGAGCCTGGTTTTTATTACAAGAGAGTTGCATAAATCAAGCTGCCTCGCAGCATCTTTCCATCCTCACATATATGCATTTCTGCAGCCTGCACTTCTACTACTAATATATCTGCCAGCATAAGCGTATTTATATGTGGGTGTATTTATATGCATGGTATAGATGTACACTTGCATCTGCAGGAGGTTTTCAGCCAAAGCATTATAATGAATGCAGTTATTCCAAAGCCTAACCCACAAGCTGCACTGCCATTTTTTACCCTCATGAGCCCATTTTTTTCATCATCAAAATCACATCACAAGGGTCACACTAAAAAACCACATGCACACCCGTGCTTGGGGCAGCAGGAGCTGCGACTCCTGAGGGTACAAGGACACGTTCATTCCTGTACTGAAGGAACGCACTCTCTGCAGTAGTGAAGGGGCATTTTGGACAAACAAACAAGCTGGAGGGGACCTGGAATTTTCAAGGCTTTGAGTAATACTGGAAGAGGCTGTGGGAGAAGCAGGCTGTTGCCTTCCCCCACGCACCCATCTATCATCTGCACACACAGAAGCCAAGCTCCGATAGTACATGCTTGACAAAATACTTCCATGAATGACAAAATGAGTGAAGTCTCTTACCTCCTCAGGCCTGCTCAGGGCATGTCCCTCAGGTCCAGTGATTCCCATCTCCAGGATACGCTTTTGTTCCTGCAACATAAGAGATAAATGCTGACGACTGGTCCTGAATGAGACCCTTGCACTAGGCATCCTCTGACGATTAACAGCCATGTTGTCTGACTGCTCCGTTTTTGTCTGTGTAAATGCAGCTGCATAAACTTGGTACTGGGGGAGCAGAACTGACAACACTGGCTCTAAACTTGTCTTGTGCCACCGTGGTGTCTGCTCTGCACAGCCAGCACAGATTTCAGGGGCAGGTTTGTCTCTGCAGTGTCATAGAGCGTATCTGTGCCCTGAGCTGCCACTGGGATGCACCATCAGAAATCTCCTCTGCCCTCCGGAAAATCTTGACACCAAGACACCACCCCAGGGAAAAGACTTCAATCAATCAATACACTAAACAGTAACCAGGGATATTTCCAGCCTGCGATTCTCTCTTTATTTGTACAAGTTGTTCTCTGTCTGCAATCCCTGAAGCACCATTACCTTCCTTAAACTTCCATCATTGCTGACACTTCATCTAATAAAGTCTTGCCTTTGGCATCCAGTTTTCTGTAACACCTTTTTCCTATAAAGTGAATCACTAAAATTGTTTTCAAGAAAGCAAAACAGTGCCCTCTGCTTGTGAGGGCACCGTGGCCACAGCAAAAAACCTATTTTAGGACCAATAAGGGATTGTCAGAAAAAAATCTCTGCTATCCAGCTTCACAGCAGTAAGATAGTATTTTTTTAAATAGATAAAAAGCTTCACCTATGTTTTAATTTAAGGTCAAGCACTGATATTAGAATAATTTTCCCTTTTTGCAGAAACTGGTGGTCAACCACTTCTGATCTGAGGTTGGTCCAGGTCTGCCCGCAGAGCAGAAGTGGAACCAGAGCTGTTGATATACCTCCGACCCTGGCCTGCCCTACCCACAGGTCTCTAATGAGCCGACTTCAACAAATGTAATGACTCTCTGATACAGACAAATGTCCCCTAGAGACCAGGATGAAGTTACTGAACATACTTTACTGTGTCATCTAATAAATATTTGATCCCAAGTCCCCGAGGGTGAAAAGCTCACACATTAACAACACGCTCCAGCAAAACCTGACCACATATACTTTTGCCTTTGTTGCTATCAATCAAGGCTGAAGAGGCATTAATAGGAAAGTATTAATCTGACTGTGTAATTAAGAATATTTTGGATAGAAAATCACAACGTCTCACAGGTATTCTTAAAAATAGCTGTTCTAAATCATTAATGCAACAGCTCTGAACAGTGCCAATTAAAGTCTTCAGATCACTAAAATAAAACAAAAAGAATGAAGTTACAACTATATTAAAGAAAAAACTCCAACAGGGCAAAGAATGGCTACACAAAGCAGGGTAGATTTGCGTCTTGAAGTCATCAAATCATATGATAAAATTACTCACTGCAAGAGGATTTGATAGTGCTAATAAGCTAGAATATAGCTTGATAAGATCAAATTTGTATCTTCACACACGATAGTTCTGAAAGTCCTCCCTGCAGGCAGCTTTCTTTTCACTATCCAAACAATCCTTCTAAATAGAAGCATAAGGAAAGACTGATTTTATGAGGCACAGCAATGGTGAAGAAATATGCTGATGTATAACCAATATAATTTACATTTCTTTACTGCCTCCTCCTTTCCTAATAACTTTTCTGTCTTTTATGTTCATATTCCATGGCTGTATATTAAAGCTGATCAAAGAAAAATGTAACTAAACAGATTTCTATCATAAAAGCAGTTCCACAAGCGTTCCTTGATTTTAGTGGGGAATGTATCAAAACATCACAGTTGCCATTTGATTTATTTTGCCATTCCTACAGTAATATTGACTTACTATGTTTCTTAGAATTCATTTTCATTCTACTGGATATTTTATGTTGCATTAAAACTATAAATTATGTATTTTGGTAGTTTTAAATCATGCTGAACTTCACGGCACATCAGCTTTTTTCCCCCTCTTGAATCCAAATGAGGGATTTTCACTTGGTTTCAGTGGTGGAAGGACACAACTGCATCGTATGTGTCTGCTGACTCCTCACTAGCAACTTTTGAGCCCAGTGGTTATTTTGGCCAAGCTCCAAGGGAAAAGGGAAAGATGGCTCTCAAAAGGGGTAAATTCTTATCAGGCAGTTAAAGGACAGAAACCCACAGGGGGACAAACAACAAAATAAGCCAATGTTGGCAAGAGCCCTTACACACTGCCCAACCACTCAAGCACTCACTTGAGGTTCTCCCTTAACCATGAGATAAGGTGGTTTCCCAAGTCCTGATCTCAAAGACAACTTGGTTTTAGCTATTGTAATTTCCCTGTCAGCTTTGCAGCCAAGTCCTTAGCGGATAAGCAGCAGATAAAGAGCTCAGCAGATAAAACACTCAGCGCCTCACGGACCTCAGAGGGGCTTGATGTATGTACAAGGGATCAGAGGAGGGAGACACCTCTGCAACAGCCTTAAAAGATTCATCTGCCACAGATGATTAAAGTCATAATGGCTCCCACCCAAACCCACCCATTCTGTTTTATAGGGGAATCCTAGCCTCTGAAAGACCAGCGGGAGCTTTACTATCGACTGCTGTCCTTGGGACACCTCTTCCCAAGCACGGATCAGAGCTATGACACACTCCAGTGTGAGGACAGTACCTATGTGAGGTATCTGACCTGCAAAGACTGCACTGGGAATCTGGGATATTTTAATGGAACATACTGAATTTGAGCCCAGTTTCCTGGTTCTGAGAGACATCTTCACTTTAACACACATTTTTAAATGTTTAGATGATCATGGTAGTTTCTTATTCTCAAACTTTAGAGATTTATAAGAATATTCTCAAAAATAAATAGGTCTGAGAGGCTTACCACCCACTCTAACCTCACTGTGCTGCTTACGCTGATAGCTGCAGCAAGAGACATTAGCATAAAGCTTCTGAGCGACACTTTTTGTGTCCAAAATCCCTGAGCAAGGATTTACATTGTTCTGGCTCACTTGTCCCTATCGGATTCAGAAGAGATCATTGTCTGGATCACTGCTCTATCCCATGGATGCTCTGTCAAAGCATGCAAAAGTGCCTCCATCCTCTCATCCCAGGCTGTACACCAGCAGTGTAGGGCATCAGGCTCAATTAAGGCTCTTAACAGGTCATTCCTGTCTTTCTACCCATACTCTGACTGAAGAGTTTTACTTCTCGCTTGTGTCTATCTATCTCCTCACAAAGTGAAGCAAATATGACAGTTCACTCACCTGAGCTATCAAGTCTCCATTCTCAGCATGGACCAGGATAACAGCCCCAAGACTTTTTAGAAAGGTAAAGGCTTCATAAAGCTGCAGGTAGTACAAAGAAGGAAACACTGCTGAATAAGGAAAACACATTATTTAACACTCAGACCTCTCTGTTCACCGCAGCTTTGCACCTTCTATACTGGTAATTATGTAGATGAATATCAAATTATCTCCCTTTTCCACTCTCCACTTTCTACACAGTGAGCTTCACTACTTGGTTTTGACTTACCCATCCCCTTACATACTTCTGCCCTCTGCACTAACACAGGGTGGAAGTCGCAAGCAGGGTTGCATCTCCCTTGGACAGAGTGCCTCCCCCAGCCCCCTGTACTGCAGGGCTACCTCTTCACACCCTTCAACACAGGCCTAAGTTTAGCAAGTATTCTCTTTTACATTACTTTAGCAAATGTAAAATGGAATTATTCCCATGAACTACAGACATTTTTAGTACAGCCAGAACACCTCTTTTCTGAAGCGCTGGGATTTTGCAACATCTTCTTAGAGCAGACAGTGTCAAGCTTTCACCAAGATCTTTAATTTTGCAATTAAAAGTTCCAGTATTTTCCCCAGAGCATCCTTTATTTTATATTATTGCTTTCTAAGATGCAAACCCCATCCAATCAGACGGGAAATAGTTGATGCTATTGCTTTTACTGAGAATTTCTGAGCACAGATCTACTAAAATTTAGTTCCCTTTCCAAAAGCTAACATGTTCCCAGTTTAAAGCAGGCTTCAGTAACGTGGGAGCACAGCTTTCAAACACAGATCTAATACTGAAGACATGGTTTCGTCAGTGTCTACTTTTGCACTAGGCACTTCAGATACCACTGAATAGCTAGCTGAATACACAGCTTGGAACATGTGCATTTAAACAAGGTAACAGGCATTAGTCTAGCCACACATTACACACGTATTTCTCTTGACAATTCCAGCAGGGAGTTGAATTTAACAGGCACTGCCTCTCAGAGAATATTTATATATTATTATGTTTAAAATTCCAATTAAAACCACATGTATTAGAGGTGTAGCAACAGTTATTTAAGAGACTGAGAGCTGTAGCTCTGGGAATAAGTAAGAAAGAATCATTTTCTGAACTGAACAAGCAAACATTATTATTACTAACAGATGTCATTGTCGATTTACAATGACCTGATCCTTATGAATGAGAAAGCTGAAGAGTCTGGAATCTGTAATGAGCTCTGGACAAACAAGCTCATTGTTATCTCCAGCCCTAATGAGAAAAGGCCTCATCCCCCAAAGAGCAACTCCATTTAGCTGACTGCTATAACCGAGAAACTCTTGAAACCTCAAAACTGCCCCTGCCTCGAGTGTTTAATCTTTTGTTCTCTCTCTGGCCTGAAGTTCTTGAAAGGTAACAGTAAAAAACAGTGAGGGTGAAATCCTGAGCAGTGCTGAACGGTTGCAATGTTGGGAGACACCAGAAAATCTGTGCAGCAAGTGCACGTCATACACTTGAAGGAACACATGAAGATGTTCCACACTGCTCACCACTGACCCTCCAGGGAGAAATCCCCCACTGCACATTTCCCCCAGTGCCACTCAGGTCAGTGAGAATGTTCCTCTGGGATTCAACCTTAGCAAATCCTCAAGTGTTGGGAGATCACAGCAGAGAGGACAGACCACAGCAACGAAAAGCATCCAGAGCAATACCTGGCTGTCGGACATTTGGTAGAGATCTTTGTAGGCCATGTAGACTTGAAAAGAGTTCACACCTGTTCCAAGACAAAATGCAAAGGTGTTGCCATGTAAGTGGGTTCTTACATTGTACATGAACAAAAACTTCAGGCAAAATAAGTCACGGAATGTGTATGGACCAGGCTTTTCACCAGTGATGGCCAGAAATAAAGCATGGCTCCACAGCTGCATTATGGCTGCTAGGACTAGAAGCCTGTCTCCCCTCTTCTCTGGGGGAATTTGTTGGATTGCCTGTGTGGGCACAGCCCAGCCACCACCACAAATGAGATTGCTTGTAGCCAAATCACAGCCAAGCAATGGTGGCTAAAGCAAGCATGTCAAGTTCGTAAAGTTTTAACAAAACTTGCATGAGGTTCTGTGAATCACTGGGTTTGTTTTTAGCTTTCTTCAGCTAATCAGGAAAACATTTCAGCTTGACCTGAAACTGCGCTTTTTAATAGATAAACTTCTAGTTAAGTTTCCCCAAAGTGCTGAGAAGCTGTCGGAACTGTGTATCTGAATTTCCATACAGACTTGCTTTTTCTTGACCCTACTGCCCAAAGCACCCAGCTTAGCTGATGGCAGACACTGGGAAGGAGTGGAAGCAAAGCCTGAAACCAGTTACAGGGGCAGCTCACCACACCTCTCCTTTCACCTTCCAAAGATGGAAGGATTTATGTTGGCAGTCATACAACACCATGAAAGATGACAGCTCCAAGTTACAGAAATCAGTAAGAAATGCCAGTGTTGAGTGTTGTTTGCCAAGAACCAACTGTATTTAAACCCCTACAAGTTTTGCTATTTATTTCAAAGATTTGATTATTTACACAGCTTCTTATTCTAGGAATGAAAATTCCAAACATCTTCTATTCATATATTCCGTACATATCGATACAGATTAGTTTACAAATTTGCCTTACTCTTTAGTATACTGACAACCTCCCCAGTCTGGTACAGGGACTGATCTCAAAGTATTTTAGCTTAAAAGAAAAGTAAATTCTGAGCTGTCTAAGCTGCGTATGCTGCATTTCAGAATAGCTGTCACGAAAACTGTGCTTCCTGAGGCAAGAGGGAAAAGAAAGAGATCTGTTCATGTTATTCATGTTGTCTACACAAAATGAATAGGGCTCTCTGATGGAGATATAACTCCTCCATGAGTCTAGAATGACCAAATGCATCCTCAGGCAGAGGGTACAGCTGTTCATACGCACACAGAGAATTTGTTTATTCACAATTACAAGGCTAAAATACCCCAGGATACATGCAGATAAAACCTTGAAATGATCCCTGGTGTTATGTCTTCCTGCAAAGTCCAGGCAGCTCAGGAGGAAAGACAAAGCAGGAGCTGGCCACTCATTGTGGACTTCCATGGTGAGCAAATGCAGCCCGGACCATGGAGCCCTGTCAGCCTGTATGCCCATCCTTTCTTCCTATTTTCTTATTTCTCAAGTTCCCAGAAAACACTCATGGCCTTTACTAACTGCAATCCCTCCATCTATTCCTCATTACACAGTTTCAAAGTACTCAGCATGTCCCTGCTTTAAAATCTTTAAGTTTGACTACATCATCCTTGTAGCCAAAGCTTACAGCCTCATGCCTGCAGCCCCGTCTCACTCCCTGACTGTTCACAGCAGCATCCAGCACATCTGCCCAATCTGCCTTGGAAGAAAGCTCTGTTTTCTCTTCACAAACCCACTCAGTGTCTCAGATGCCAGCTGCATCTGGGAGCCACCCTTCTGCATGGGTGACCATGCATATGTGAAGCAATGAGAGATGTGTCAAGGCTGGTTCAAGCCATGCTGATCTAGCCTCAGTGATGGTAAAGGACTGAATCCTCTTGTACTTATCTCTCTGTAAGAACAGAGCTGGGTTACCTATTGCTCTCCCTTATTCACTGGGATCTAGCCAAAGATTTAATCACAATCCCACAGAGGATAAGGCAGGCTTCTCTGGGTACTGTGGCTGGAAGGCATACTTGGGTCACCAAGTAATAGATATTATCTTCCTTTTTCTTTTATTGCCTTTGTATCTTCTTAGACCCTATTCTGACCTTGGTAAAATGACTGAGTTTTGCTCTCACTCATGGCAATGTTTTCCCTGAAGTCAATGAGAGTAGAAGGAAACCAGCAGGGATGCCACTGGGAGATCTGGAGCCTGTCCCTTACTGATAGCTCCCACAGTGCAGAAGCAGAGTTCTCCTATCTAAATGCACATCCATGCCCTCAGCTACCACATCAGATGGTAGGAAGTGGAAGGGCATCTCACAGGCTGCCTTTACAGCTAACAGGAGAGATGGTTTGAACCATCCTGCCTTACAAAGACAGTACTGTTACAAGATACCAAGATAAAATTACACCAATTTACATATGCAGTATTCAAGATTAGACTCTTTGCCTAATGCCTTGGTCTAGTGTCTTGATCTACTCATTGGAAATATGTGGCTTTCCAAAAGATGAGATCCATGGCCTATTGACCTTTTTGCTTAACATTTGTTACATACTACATGCTTGTTAATGTCCTGCTTGCTCTTGCATCAGGAGCACTCAACATGATCCTTTCCAAATTTCAGACAGTGCTACAGGGTTTTTCGAACAGTGACAAATAAAGGAACGAGTGAGGCATCTGTGAGCACATTTCAGGCTGTTGTTCCTTTGCATATACTGAGAAGCCCAGTCCCAAATTAGCTGCTGAAATACTACAAGCCTGAGTCTTTATGATCAACATTTGGTTCTACAAAATCCCCAGGCCCTTCCAAAGCCTCTGTCTCCTTAGATTAGTCTTGTATTGATTTAAAACTGATTAATTATTCAATCATACTTCATGACAAGGCATCTCAACAGCAGCTCTGTGAACTCCCATTATTCATGCCTGACTGTATTAGGCACGTGCAGCACTGAAACGTGATTAGCTGAGCCCTGTTATTCGGCTAACTCATCCACCAGACAATCAGCCAAGAACAAATTCAATCCAGATTCCCAGCTGATGAAAACCAGCGTCACTCCATTGACATCAAGTTTATCTGCACCAGCTGGCTCAAATGTTTCCAATTATCAGCAGATATTATCCATTAATTTGAAAGCCCTTGCCACGCTGAAATATTTCCTATTGTGCTTTCATACTCGCCTGTACCTTGTGCCTCCCAACACATGAGAGTAATTCACATTGACTGCAGCATCATGAGAACAAAGGTGACCTCCTAATGCTATTGCCACCAGGGAGGCCATCACAGGCCCCATCACACATCCTGGTTCAGGAACCAATGGACAGATTCCTGCTTTCCCTGAAGACTGAAAGGCAGGTCAGATTTATATTGAAAACTCACATTTTCATAGTTGAAGAAAACTATTAACCCAACTGTCTGCACCAGGCTTTTAATGTAAGCCCTCAGGCAAATTTGGGAGTACTGAGCCATCTGTGATCCAGAAGCCCTGGAAAACAGTATTTAACCATCGAAGCAAGGCACAGCATACTTGTAGGAGAGTACAGTCAGCTAATGCACAGCAGCATCTCCATGTTAACACTGATAACAGGGAAACAGCCCAGATTTGTCACCATCAGTGCTGACAGATGTCATCACCTTATAAAAATCACCTACATTATAAACACCAGCTGCAGTTTCTCTAAATTGTGTGTAATCTTGCTGATTGAAGTATTTTGTTGCCTGAAATCTAATTATACAGCATGTGCACTGTTAGCATGCTGCAACACAGGAAAAGCTCCCCTAGGAAACTGCACCGCCACAGTATCTCAGTGAACAACTGCTCACTCAAAAAATAGGGTTTTGCTTTGTTTTTCTACTTAGACAGTACATTTCTCTATACAGAGAAACTTTCAAATCTAAGTCATCACTAGCACGACACCTTACAAAGGATGCTGCATATACATATTACTTAGACTTTACAACAACAAGGGCCATTCTGATTTACCCATCGCAACTAAATACCATTTCAGAAAGTATTTTCTAATTAATATCTTACTTATCAATATACATTTTCAAGGAAAGTTATCAAGTGAAAAATACTTGAAAGAATATGTTTCTGGAAAGAAGATGCATGCCATTAGGCTACATTTTAAGGAACTAGATCCAAACTAGGATTTTCTGAAGGCTAGATTCAGTTGTCCGCACACAGGTATCTGGTGCCACCAAGATGCCTTCCATATATGAGACTGCCACGCTGAACTGGCATGTATAACAAGGAGTTATGAGACACTTTATCTGCGCTATTCTGGAGTGGTAGCTGGAGTCCAGCTAGGGTAACCTACAGTACCTCACATGACAGCAGCCCTATTAATTGATCTGAATCAAGCCTATAAGTGCCTTAAATAGATTCCTATATAAGTGACCTGGTTTTTAATAAGTCCTGAAATAAAGTGTCTTCTAGTAACATCAGGGAAAGCCACGGGAGACCCAGCACTTGAGAAAATCAGGACATTTTCTCCATGTACCTAACTTTAGCATCACTTTTTTCTAATAACATGAACCTATTTTAAAAATATAGGCATGTTCTATGAAAAAACCTAGTCTTGGCAAGTCAGTTACCCTAAGCCATTGCTGAGAAATGAGATCCAGCCTGTGATGACAGCTTCTCAGATATATCTGCCTTAGGTATTTGGCTTAATTTGAGGCACCTAAATGGGTTGATTCCAGTCTAGTTCAAATCTGAACCGCTACCTTTAAATGTCTCATCCTCTCCATTCATGAAATAGAGGATCTAAGACGGCTGGGCTGATTACCCTAAATGCTGATCTCTGAGTTTTACCTTAAAACCTAAGCATGCAATGTCTGAGCCTATTTCCACATGTACATTAGCAACAATAAAGCAATACATTTGTATCTGACAACATACACATCTTAGTTTTCCATGCCTGTACTGGGGTAAACCTACTTTCTCCATTGGCTTTGCTGCTGAATAGCACTAGTGCGCAAAGTTTTAGGTCCATTTTACACACCAAGAAGTGAACACAAAAGTGCAAGGTAGTGCAGAACTTTGGGCAGTATTATCAGCACCTGTGCATCTCTGTTCCAGATGATGCATTCATTAAAATACTACATGATATTTCAATAAAGCAAAAAATACTACTGATTTTCACTCACTAACCTTTGTCTTGCACCAGTATCTCCAGCTCTTCTCGAATACCATCATACCAGCTGCTGATGTCCACATGGAGAGAGTAATCACAACAGGATTTGGTGTCAGCTGCCTCATGCCACTTCTCAAAGGAGGTCAGTAAACTTGATCCAGGTTCTGGCAGCACGTGATCAACTGAAAAAGAGATTCAGTGTCCATCACCTGAACAGCACGCACGCTGTTAGAATTCCTCAGTGCCTGGAAGTAGCTTCCCAGCATCTTTGCCAAAACAGCAGCTTTGGAGGAAGTTTGTGTGCAGACTGTAACTTTGGGACATTAGCCAGGTCCTGCTGCCTCACATATAGCAGACTTTGTGGACAGCTTATACTATAGCTGAGTCTGCAACCTGCTTGGTGCAGCATCAATGAACACACAGTGGGAGAGCCAAACGGCTCAGAGTTTAGGAAACATTTATTTTTCCCTTTACTGTTTTGTAAGCCCACAAGTTCTGGACTTTACCTATATTTATTGTCTGACGTGTCCATTTCAATGTATTGTTACTAACAACAATATATATCAACAACAATGTATTGTTATTTCAAAGCATTGTTATTAACCAGTGCCTTGTAGTCACTGAATTGGCCAACTCTGCCCAACTAATACATCAATGCAGATGTTGAATCAGCAGAACTGGGAATACAGCCAAAAGTCTGAACAGAGATGATGCAGAGCACAAACACTCAGCCACACTGTGTGGCAGACTGAGCGCCCTGCAACCATGCATCTTCACTGTCTCAAACCCTTCTGCATCTGATGATGCCACAGCACTTACTGACATAAAATAAAGACATGGCTACTTATGCATATATATCTTTGCAGAGCTTGGTCAAAAGCAAGTATGGAAACAAAGCAAGTTGGGCTTACCAGTGGCATTTGCAAACCTAAAGCTGCACAGGAAACCTCAACAGAAGAACATACACTGAAAAAATTATTAACAAAAGTGATGAACAGCAATTAGTTTTGTGCTTATTGCCAGAGATCCTTTCATCTGATACTTGCTGCAGAACATAGGTAACAGATAACACTACTCAGCAAGAAAAGCCAATTCAGTGGGAGTAAAACTCCACTGGGAAGCTCCTCTCCACAAGGAAGCTAAGACAATTGATGTCACCTGAACAACCAAGGGACAAGCCAATGCTTGTAGGAAAGAGAGAAATCCTGTCCTGCCATCTGGTAGACAGAAGAAGGATCTTTAACAACTAGAAACACTTCTCCTTTCCACTAAGAAAGATGTTCCTCCAGAACATCTTTGGCAAGGACTTCCTCAACTCCTGGTGCCAAATCCAAGCTCATGAGTAAGCATCTTGTTATTTCCAAAGCCCCTGAAATCTCACTGGGTGAGTACAGCAGATCTTTGTCAGATTTTCTGTGCCATATACTTACAGCACCAATTACACAGTCCCAGGAGTAGGTGTATTATCCCTCAGTGCTTGTTCTGTATTTCAGAAGAAAATCCAAGAGCTAATTCCCCATGCCACTGTTTCTTTCTGAGGGTACAGATTCATTTTCAGTTACAATGATGAACAGATCTCCAACACAGAGCCCAGAAATTTGAAGACACTGAAGAAGACCTCATAAAAATGGTGTAGAGCATCCTGAAGCTGTTCCTACATGTGCTACACAAGCTTCAGCCTGGAGTCAGAAGAGTTAGTATTGCTAGTACTCACTGATCATGGTGGTGCCCCCTGCTAGTGCCGCTTTTGTGCCTTGATAGAAGTCATCAACTGCAGTCATCCCATGGCAAGGCTTCTGTAGGTAAGTGTTGACATCTATTCCCCCAGGAATAACCATGCGCCCATTAGCCTCTATGGTCTTGACTCCTCCAGGAACAATCAGATTCTCTCCTATTTGCCTAGGCAGCAAGTAAATCCAGTATTATTTTATTTAAAGAAGCACAGGGGACAGAACCTATCTGAGGCCTGTAAGGGAGAGGAACCTAGGGGCCATACAGAAAGAAATGGGACCCCAAAGGAAAGGTGAAGCTCAGACACCCGCTGTGGCCACCCTGCATAGCACTGGCAGAACAAAGCATCCACGAGCCTGCCTAGCTGGGCTGTCTGCTTGGGTTGCTTTGTTTTAGTGGCCAATAAGGGAGCCATAATGCACCAGCATTAAAAACTGATTATTTTTTAATGATTCCTATCTTTAAACAAGTACAAATATGTACAGTTAATGTCCTCCTGGGAACCCTGGTTTTGTATATTAAGTTCTTAAATGAAAACAGAAAAACATAGATCTAATATGACAGCAAGCTGCAATTGTAAATACATGGCAGAAGCACAAGCACATCAGAAAGGAGTTATAATTACTTTGTAACCAAGCAATACAAATTTCTCCTTAAAAAGAAATCTAAATATCCTAAGATATAAAAATACATACTTAAGTGACCTAAACACTTTTAATCTATCACATCACATATTCTTCATCCTCCTCTTAAAGTTAAAACTTAGTGGAACATTCTGTATAGCTGTGTGGAAAATGTTAATTAACTGTTGCCATCTTTTTCCCTTCAGTTCTTCAAAACAGGATGGGTTTTTTTACTATTGAAAATATTAACTTGTCTCCCACGCTGACAGCAAGCAAATTGCAAATAGTTCCAATCATAATACTTTTAGTGCTCATGAACACCACAATGAGTAAATTAACCTTTAACTTCTAAAGCCACATGACATTTTTATTGTCTAATTTGCGTGGTGCCAAACAGGAAAAGTTACGGGTCTATGTGGAAGTCATGTCCCTGCACTGCTACACCAGAATATATTTGGGCTTAGGAATAACTATAAAGTAGTTTAAGTTCACTTAGTTTATCTCACATTACAGACATACGGTCCTTGCCTTAATTTCCTTTTGTCTGGGATAAAATAACATTTATCCACAGCTAAACAAATATCCCAGACATCTGAGCTGCTGAATCTGTTTCTCCCACATTAAAATGCAACTCCCACCTACAGAGCAAAACACAGTCACTGATTAACAGCCGATCGCAGCAAGCTAGAACCAAAAATGAATATAACCGTTAATTAAAACCAGTGAAAAAATCAGGGATAATTATTCACATTGGAATTTGGCCAAACCGCCAGAGTTAATAAATAGCCCCAAGAGGTCAAGAATTTGTTTCACATGCTATGCAAAAATGTCACCTCCGGCAGCTCGGGCTTCCAAGTGCTCTGGGTTTTGGCTGGAGGGAAGCACAGCCATTTGGTTAGCAAACCCCTGCCAGCATCCCGAGATGGGGTCTCAGACACTCAAATCCAAAAGGGCTTACTCATGAGCGCTGATAACATCACGGCTTGAAGCTATACAACTCCATGTCTGGCATCTAATAGTCATCAACACATATAGCACTGGGAGCATGTCATAGCCTGTTTACAGCTGTGAGGAGCACTAATGATACCATGACAAACAGGGAATTAATGTGTGTGCAAAAGCCAGCAGCAGCCCAGCACATCCAACCGCGCAAACAAGTTGCAAGGAGCTCCTCTGCTGTTAAAATCTGACTAACAAAGGCGTACCATAAGGCACTCCAACCCAGAAGCAGATTGAACACTTGCATAAAGTTAGGTAGCCCCACATATAGTAATGGTGTTGCACTAACTCTCATTACTTGAATCCACTCCCAAGATTTTAATCAGAACAATCTTCACTGTACAAACACTTTGTACAGTGTCTGTGGGGCTAAAAACTGAACTGGGGAAAAAATATTTTCTATGACCAATCTCCTTTAAATATGTCTAAGGTGCAATTGCACTCCAAGGACAACCACATCTTCTGAAGGTAACATTAAAGAAAACCTACACAAAAATAGAAAAGCAATTCATTTTTATTTTCTTCCGCAATCAGGATCTACCAGTTTCCTATTCAAGAGGACACATTCCCTAAAGAAGTTCAAGAGTCCCAGCTATGTACTTAGGTTTTCTCATGAATGATGGCTTATTATTTTCATTGTACAGGTGAGTAGTAACAGCTTATTTGGCAGTGGCTGAAATCATTCATGCTGAAGTGGCCTTTGTGGCTGATACTGTGCTATTACCTGTCAGAAGCCTGTCTCATCTTTTGCCCTGGTATCAAGATTAAGGCTGGGAGAAGGCTGATCTTCGCTGGCATTCAAGGTTATTTTTATTCTGACTTACTAGAACACAGAGTAAGAGGTAATGTGACAGGATTCCTGAATTGCTCCCTCGTTAATGCAAAGTGTATGATAATAAGAATGGGGTTCAGTTACTTGTGGGTGACAAAATACAATAGTGCAGATAACTGTATTCTAGACGCTGTATAAATGATTGAGTTGGCTTTCTGATGCACCAGCAACTAAAAAACTCAGAGTCACAGAAAGTTGATGCTGTATGCTATCTTCAGTTGAACAAGCTGGTAAATTCTGTCATACATGAGCTAGTTAAAGCACAATGGAATCAGCAGGCTTCAACCCTTCATAAGCTTAACCTGAGAAAGCTCAAAACCTCCCACAGAACTCTGTGGAGTTATTTCTGTCGTTATCAAGCCCAGATCTCTCTTAGGCACCTGAGGCTCCCTCTAACTTGGCTCATTGCCTGCCCCACTCTGGAGACCTAGTCCCCAATCACTCATGCTGCACCCAACCTTTCCCCTTGGCAGGGACAGAGCAGAGGACAGCAAGCACCAGACCATGACCTACCCCTTGTTACGGAGACCAGGGCTCATTTCCTCATGTGGGTAACAGAGAAAGGATAGATGTAGGCAAAATATATTATTTACATGCCAATGGCAATTTAAATTACTAAATACCTAAATTGCTATTTAGATACCAGAGAACTGTCTCCCAGCTGCAGGGCTTAAGTTTCAGCTAGGAAAAATCCACGTGCACCACTGCTCCTTGTACCTAGGGAGCCAGTTTGAACATTGATTAGCATCTACCATCCTCCAAACTATAGTTTATCTTCAAATACATTCAAGGTTAGATCTACATTTATCTCTGCAGGACAATCTGCAGGGACATAAGCGTTAAAAGGCCCTGTTCATTAGTCTGCAAGAGAAACCTCTATTTTCCAATCAGTTTCCACTGCAGAGTAAAAAAATAACCCAGATCTTTTATGTGCTAGCAAAACCAGGACACTATTGCCTATTCTGGGCTGAGTAGTTTGGTATTTGCTCTATTCTGTGGAAAGAATTCATATTATCAGCAAGGTCTGCAGTGGAGAGTTAGGACATCAGCAGAAATGTGGATGCCTGAGCTTCAAGGTCCTGCTCCAAAGGATCTTGAGCAACATATAACAACAGTTTTAAATATTCAGACACAATGGGCAGTTCCAGCTGGAGAAACTAAAAGAGACCAATCCCAGAAAATATAGCACTATCCTACACTGCAGAATTTATCATTTGAACACAACTAGGACCCAAGCCCATACTCAGCTGCCCTCACAAATGAGCTGTTTTGTCAGAGCAAGACTTCTTACACAGTTTACAAAGAAAGATCTTGGGTCACCTAAATCCAGGAAACCAAGCATTATGCAGAGTGTTGAACGGTAAACTTGCCTCCTTGGGCAAAAATAAAGGCATTTTAAACATTAAGATCTTGCCTACGTATTCATTATTAATCCTAGGTATCTTGGGCAGCTGAGATACTTTCTTGGAGGTACGGATCCACATAAGGATTCCAGAAGGAGCCTAGGCACTTAACAAGGGCAGCTGAAAGCCTGGTATTGCTAACCTGCCCACCAGTACCACTTCATTTCTGGAATCAAAACCAAAACTTCACAGCAGTTTCTGACTCTCAGCATCTCATGCACCTGCTAAGATCAGTTCTCATGCTTGGAAGTGTTACTAGGAAATCTGCATCTAAACAAATGAAAGCACAGGAAAGCTCAACTAAAATACCTATCAAAGAGAGCACAACTTGGTTTATTGTTGCCATTAAAAAAGATACACGTTCAAAATGTGCCTTCTGCACTTAAAACAGTATACTCCTTTTGCCACTTCTGCAATGCAAATAACATTACAACTGGAAAGACAGAGTTAAGTATTAAAACAAAAGCGGCACATAGATAAAAGTGTTCAGAATTTTTCCTGTTCTAATAAATCATAAATAATATAAGTAGCCACAGATATACATGAAGAATTGGACTTTTAATCTGGTTATATATTCTTAAGAAAAGGAGCTCTGAAAACAAGTCGATATCTAATTATTTACCAGATAACCATAATTATGTTTCTGTGCATTAAATTGTAACCTCTGGAGACCAAACTTGTTATGTCACTAGTGAAAATGTTCAGCAATCAAGAAAAAGACTTTTATCCTTATGGACATCGGAGTGCTTGTACACACTACATTACTTCATAAAACTAGAGACTTTCATCTCCACTAAGCCAAGGTAAGATCAGTAGAGTACCTGGACATCTCTGTTACTGTTTCCCAGGCTATCAGTTACACATCATCTCATGTTTTTCAGTTAAGGAATACTTTCCCAGTTCCTGTGGTTTATATCCTTATAAATCATTAGGATTTTCTTTCTAATTGTGTTAAGATTTAAGATTATATTTTCCTCTAGGCAAGAAAAGGGACATACGAGCAATGCATAACAATGTTGTAGGAACAGAATTTGCTACGCTTTAGTATTAACCAGGAGTAGGTCCCCATTAGCACTGTGCAACATGGGGCATATTTCTGTGCCATACAATCCTTTAGAGCATGGCTGCATTTGCCCTAATTAGGTGTGGGGAAAAAAAGCTCTAATGAGCCTTCTGTCATACATGAACTCAAAAAATGCCTATTGACCTTATCATTCCTCCTCATGTTGAGAGAGCTTACTTGCCTTGGCTGTTTGGAAGAAACAAGGATTGAACCTGTTTGCAGAATAAATACCTTCTTATAGTAAAGACATTTTCTATTTATCTAATCTTAGTGAAGATAAAATGGCAGAACTTCATAATTAAACACTCCTCTATTATGGCCCTGCATCTAGAGGTAACCCAGATGCTGGCCGCAAGATTTCAGGTCAGCACCATCAAGAAATCACAGCAGTCTATACTAACAGGCATGCAAAAAAGGTTCAGTATTTTAAAAAACCAACTTTATAAGTCCATCTTCAAGGTATAAGTCTGCATAGAAGGAGTGGTCATCATTGATAATTCTTCCACCTTTAATGAGTAGTCGGTCACTCTGGGAGGAAAAAAAAAGAAGAAATATGGGTTTGTTGAACTAAATAAACATAATAACGTATTGGTGATATCAAGTACGTCTATATTATACAGAAAGTCATTATTATCAAAGCATTTACCCTACATAAAGGTCTATGTCATAGATTCAGGTGGCTACATGGACAGTGGAGAGGAAAACCGTAGTTTCACTCAGTGTTTATTTCTGACTTTTGGAACATGAGGCCCCATGACCATCCTAGTCTTTTTCCTCAAAGCAGAACTCACTGCACATGGAAAGACTTGAAATCTCACTACACCCCCTTTTTACTGATACCTTATTATATAAAGGCCAAAAAGGGAAGAGAAGCCCCCAGAATAAACTGCCCAACACTGCAATGGCCATGCCGAGCTCACCTGCGACTCTCAGTACCCCTGAAAGAGTTAACTGAGCTTGAAGTAGAAATGAACAAGGTCTGGAGAGGATGCTGAGCCCTGCACTGCAGAAATTCCTGTCCAGGGAAGCTCTTTTAAGCAACATCAGCCCAGCAGGTTCAACTTGGCCACTCCACTGGGGTGGCCAAGAGGCATGGCCCACAGCTTGCGTCTCCTTTATTGTGCTACAGACCAACAGGACAAAATCTATTTTGCAGTGGGCATGAAGAATCAGTTGTCTGATTGTGATCCTGCAGGTCAGGAGGACAGGAATGTAGCTTCAAAAGTTACCTGAAATATCATGCAAACAGCAGAGAGCTGCTGCCTCTGAAGTGCCAGAAAACAAACTTCTTCCCATGAAGAACTGTTCAAATATCAAGACCACTGGGCCACTGTTCACACAACCACATGTTTTCATTGGTCTGTACTCAAGTGGTTACACTGCTTCCAAAATATACGTTTTATAGAAAGCAAATGCTACCACCACACATTTATTCCTGAGAACCAGTATTTGAATTCTTTCATTGAAGAAGTCATACTGGAAATGCCAGCACCCTACCACCTACCTGGAGACAGGGAAAGTCTGTAAATTCACTACTGGGCTGGTTTTGGCTGGGATACAGTTTATTTTCTTCATAGTAGCTAGTATGGGCTGGTTTGGATTCGTGCTGGAAACAGTGTTGATAATTCAGGGATTATTTTAGTTACTGCTGAGCAGTGCTTACATAGGCCCAAGGCCTTTTCTGCTCCTCACACCACCCCACCAGTGAGCAGGCTGAGGGTGCACAAGTTGCTGATCCCAACTGACTCAAGGGATATCCCACACCACATGGTGCCATGCTCAGCATATAAAATTAAGGGGCCAGTTGGAGGGAGCTGCTGCGGGCTGACTGGCTGGGTATAGGTTGTTTGGTGGTGAGCAATTGTTTTCAGTTGCATCGCTTCCTTTTCCTGGGTTTTATTTCTCTGTTATTTGTCTATTAATTACATCATCATCATCATCATCATTATTATTGTAATATTTCAATTGTTAAACTTTATCTCAACCCACAAGTTTTCTCACTTTTATCCTTCCAAATCTCTTCCCCCACCCCACTGGGGTGAGTGAGCAAGTGGGGTAGTTGCCAACTGGGGTTAAACTTCGAGAAGTATATAACACTTTTGGAAAGACTTTTGCCAAGTGACTCTGAATGCTGGAAAACCCTAAAGCAGCCAGATCTTTCTTTTCCCATTCAGATACATATATAAAAAACATTTATTGTAAATTATTTCCTTGGTTCACCACACAATAACTCAGAATCTCCATTGTGTCCATGTTTATACTCCTCATTCCAGACTCAATTCCTGATTTAATCATAGGATGACTTACACGCACGTCACAAGTTCCCAGTTTAGAGAACAATTAAACAAGTTGGTATGTTTCTTCACCTACAAAACCAGGACAACAATACAGACCTTCTAAAACTGTACTGGTTAAAAAGTGCTAAGGCAGAGCTAGGGGTGTTACAACAACCTTTCGCTAATGTTAACTTCTCAGTTCCATGTTGCATATTTACTTTTTAGCTTGTTCTTGAGAAAATCTGCAGGTTCAAAGCCTCTATCATTCCAGAAAGGCAGAAAGAAAGGAACAGATATTTTAAGGGGAGAAAGAAGGGGTAAAAGACACCTTAAATACAGTGCTTGACAAAAGAGTATGCACACAGAAGGTGTAAGGCTTTTCTCCATGTGCTGCAGCAGGCAGATGACCTTGCAGGGGATCAAGGCACAGAACCACAATGAAATATGTCCTCATGACCTGCCTCAGGTGTTGGTACTCTCTCATTAAAGAACAGAGATGAATGCAAGTCCATTTTGCATCCCGTCCATCAGTCTGGAATTTGTGGGAGCAGGCTCCCTGTTTTCTCCCCAGCCTCTCTACTATCACTTACAATTGCAGGACTTGTGAATCAGCAGCCTTGATGGTAATAAGTTATTCTGCCAGATGCTGGCAGGTGCATCTCCTCAGCATGCTGATTTACTACACAGCTGACCTCAGAGACCACCATCTTGTGAGCTCTTTTTGAGCTTGTTCATTTGCCTTCCTAAACATTAACATTAAATAGGCAAGAGCCTATTGATACAAGCAGGGAATATTACCAGAACGTTGCATCTGTCACTGCTAATGAGTCAAAAAATCTGCATGCTCATCAAGATGCTTCACATTTTATTTCTTTCAAAACAGCAGAAGATGCATGAAATAGAAGCAAAAGTAACAGGCTGGGAAAATAAGATATAGAGAATAAATAAAGCAGTAGTACAACCCCAGAAAAATAACTGCAGACATAAGGATTTTATACTTTTTTATATACTTGTACATATATAAGTGGGAAAACGAGTAGTAGTATAATCCGAAACTAAAAAAGATACAAATACAGTTTCAAGAAAGCACTCTATTATATGAGTCACCCATTAAATGAAGACACAGCTACACTTCATAAAGTACTAATGAATGCTTAGCTAAAGTCTTGTCTTCTTCAGAATTTCAGAGTGTCTAAGAAATTCTGGTGAAGAAAAAACTGCACTTTATGGATACTTTAAATGACCTAATTCTTGACACCTTCCCATTCAAAACTGTTGCAAAAGGAAGCATGTCCTGCACTTGAACTGGCCAGTGGCTAAGGTTGCTCCCAGCCAGGAATGAGGAGCCATGGGAGACAAGCTGACCAAAAAACCACAGTTTAGGTTCTCCCCAGGTAGCCTGCCAAGCCATTAGGGAGTGTGACATGGAGCCTTGCCCAGCTTTCATCAGCACCTGATAGATGTGGAAACATCTCCGACACACATTTCCATCCCAGCAAATCAGCAAATTCAGAAGTAAAAGGGTTTTGTTGGAACTTGTCCCAGCCAGCTCAAGCTGCTGGTGTGTCTGTAGGACGCATTACAGATCGCTGCAAGCCAGGAGCACAAAGCACAGTGTCTTTACACAGGTGATGCTGATGGGCACAGGCAACCCTGGTGCGGTTCCAGAGACATGTGGGCACCCGAGCAGCACGCTGTGCCCAAGCACCCAGGCAATACCTCCTGCACCCTGCTCTGGACCAGGAGTGGCCTGTCCTTAGCCAAAGCACTGTAACACACACCTATGTGCACCTAAGCACACAGAGGCATTTCCATGAACACACTGGAAGAACTGCACAAACATAACTGAGCAGGGAGCTGTGGGTTAAGGTTGACAAGATATTTGCTGTATTCTTCATGAAATAAAGTTTCACACAAACCCTTGGTCATTCTCTGCCACAGCCCTAGTATAAGCTTCAAGGACAGGCACAGCCCTGGCCTGAAGGCAAAGGGACAGTGGCCACCACCCTGCACCACTGCCACCCATGGATGCCTGGGTGCTGCTGCACTGATTTAGGTCACTGGTACTTGCTGCAGTGAAATCCAGGACAGAAATCTGGGCACACACAGGGTCTGTGAAGTAGGTTAGCCTCCTCACGCATGCAGTCCAGGTGTACATGGTCAGGGGCCATTTGTTATTTAAGGGGCCTGATGTCAGGCAGGTTGCTTGCAGTTTTTCTTACCAAGTGCCAATTGTCCAGGAAAACTAGGCAACAGAATCCTCTTCTACCTGGACAATGTTCCAAACTGAGGGACAGCCATGCTCTGTAGCACCCTGGGGAAAGTAGGGGGGATGGAGGGAGAAGTGGCCTGAAGCTCATGAATTAATCACACAGCGCTGGCCTATATTTCCCCTTCCCAGTTGTAAAACCCCTCCAGGCAAGACACTTTCTTTGCCTAGCTCTCAACTGTACCCTTAGCCACTTGCGGTGACCTTCCTTTGCTCTCACAATGCAAACAATGTGCTCATTACTCAGGAGGTGACAATAGTGTAAGCCTTTATAGGGTGGCTGCCACTTTGCTACCCAGCTAACAGATGTCTCAGGCACCGGTGCCCTGCCTACTGAGCCTTAAGGGCTCCATACCAAGTTTTCAGCGCATTGCCTGGCACAACTCTTCCCTCCAGCCTGCCAAGGACAGACAGCAGGAACATGGCAAAACAGAGAGGGGGTATTGTATTGAACATATAAATTGAGCAATTCATTAAGTGCCAAGATTCAAGGGGAAAAAAAAGACAAAACTGCTCTCATTGATGTGGGAGGTGCAGAAAGGCACTGTAGATCCATACCACTACTCAGCATTCACTGCGGGGGGTGGGAGACGAGGTGATTCTCCTCCTCCCATCACTGCTGCAATGATGTGACCGCATTGATGCAATGTGTTTGCTTCCAGGTTTTGTGCCTGGCTGTGACAGAGAATCAGTACAGCAACGATGCTTATCTTCTGTCTCCCTGCAGCTCCATTTTATCAGCTCTGTGGCACATCCTGGCTCAGCTCACTGCTGAGTATGATACAGCTATTCCTATTATCCAAAGCTCTTCACCTTCAAACCCTCCGCACCACTTTCCTGGTGATTTTTTGCTAATCACCCTCTAGTTTCTCCTGCTTAATCTGGCAGCAAAGCCACAGAGCTTAATCTGTGACATGACAGTAATTTTCATGGCAGCAGAAGGAGATGCTACAAACTCAGCATCATTTGCTGCAGGAGGAGGGGCCGGCTGCTCAGACACGAGGCGGTGGCTTTGCTCCCTTACAACTATTGTTTGCGTTGCAGTACAAGCAACACGAAACATCTGTAAGCTGGTGAATGAGACAATTTGTTCAAATTGCCTGTTTTGCTATTTTTTTTAAATGAGCTTGGTTCAGCTCTTTTGAAGCACGTCCATATTTTCATACACTCCCGGTGATAAGAGGGCAGCAGAGACAAGCAGTGTCTGCATCAACCTGCCGGATAACGAGCCTTATGCCTGCTGCGGTTCCCAGTTCTGCAGCGGGCTCTGCACAACGACAAGTGAAGTCAAATTCCCTTGGACAGTAATTCACTCTGCTCTGGGTTATTTGAAAATATGATCCAAATGTTAGAGTGGGGACAATTGGAAAGAAATTTAAAACTTGCCTTTTTGCATTCACCTACTCCACTCACAGCTAGAGATACCCAAAACCACTACAAAATTCAAATACATCTTTTATACATGCAGTTCTGGATTCCAATCTGCTTCTGGAACTACCAAAAGCCACAGTAGCAGAAGAAATAAAACTGCCATCTTCTGACATAAGATTTATTAGGAAAGTATCATCTCAAATTGGTGTGGCATGCCAAAATACAACACAGCACAAGTTATAGCAAACCACACACTTCTCTGCAGTATCTATACCCATGGTACTGCACTTGCAGGCACCTTTCAGAGAAAACCACACCTCTATCATACAAAATGGAGCTTAGGGAAAAAAAAAAAAACAAACACAAAAGGAAGAATGATACCATTATGTATTCCAACCATACAAAAACATTCAAAGAGATGTCAATAGCAGGGTTTTCATCAAATAGTAACATCTGTACAGACTGCAATTCCAATACATGCTACTACATTCTTGCTTTTCTTCCACAAATGCAATGTCTACCTATTACATCTTCATCTCCAAATCAGGTAAATCTTATCTTTTTAACTGTTAACAGTTTGCTTTACAATTTATCTGCAATTAACTTCAAATAACATAACCAGCATGTGGGTCTAAGAGCTGCTTCATTCCTGGATTTGGGCTTTTACAAGTGCTGCACTGCAGCTGTCGCCAACAGAAAAAGTCTTTGCAACACTCTTAGTCCCAGATTTTCCAGGCCTAGAGGAGGAGGAAACACTCAGCAGTGATTTCACCCTTTGCACAATTCTAAGGACTTACTAGAATACACCATTGTCCTTACATCTCCAGAGCAACAATGGCTGTATTCTTTAAAATCCAGATTTGTCAATGGCTCTGAATATCACTAAGGATTTTATGCAAAACAGCCATTTGAAAACAGTTTAAATTCCAAATCCACCTGTATTTCCAGTTGTCTGGTTTAAAAGACATCAGATTAAATGCAACAGACATAAGAAGGCATTAAGACTACATTATCACACTTGCAGCTAAAATATTCATCTTGACTTTTTTGAGAGGCAGGATCCTTTGTTGCTAAGGCTTTAAGATGTCCACTGAGAGTTAGAAAAGACACAGCATCCCCAATTTAGACAGAAGGTTCAAAAGACACAGGCTGATATTTGTGCTCTCCTTGATTATCCAAATCTTCACAAGTAGACTATTTGCAAAAAAGCAGTTTCTCAGAGGCAAAAGTCCCACTGGCAAACAATGGAGGGAGACATTTGGAGTTCCTCTGTGCTTCCGTGCATTCCTTACTGCAGAGTTATTTCACATAATATACAAGAGATTTAATTTATTTGATATATATATTTGGTTGTCTCTTGTCAGAGCTGGTCAGATTCAGAACCAGTTATGATACAGTACAGTTAAATTACCTTGCTTTTAGCAAAGTACTTACAAATAGGAAACATTTTTAAACATAATGGCAAAAGAAGACATCCTTCCCAAGAGGAATTCTTGCTTAAAATCCTTTCATAAGGATCAAAGAGCTGAAAATGGGATTTCATGAAGTACTGTCTGCTTATAAAAGATCAGCATTTAATCAGCACCATCCTTCCTTCTGAGTTTCATCTCTGGGTTACCCTCCATATGAAGTAATTTTAGTGAGGGTGATCCCTCAATCAGCTAGGGAAAACACTCAATCCTTGAGGCATCATTTCCGATATGCCACTAATGGAGAATCCTGTTTTTATGGTCCTTTTCTTAACAAATACGCTCCAGTATATGGCAATTCATTTAGAAAGGATTATGTTGATTGCAGTAATATTGTATCTTGGTCTGTAGCCAATGTATCCATTCATCTTTATTCATTTAAAAGATCTGATCTTCTTTTGTTTCCCCTTTGGAGACCTGACTTTCTATTCAACTAGCAATTTCATTCCTTAATCACACAGTTTAAAAGGGCTACCCCTACAGCTACTAACTCCATGGGGATTTCCTCACTGTAAATGTCATCTTTGCTTTGCTTTTAGAAGGGAAGCACAACAAACATCTTACTGATGACAACACTCATTCGCATCAGCAGGGGTTTCACCTAAGTATGGGCTGGAGGGATGATCCCATTGTGTTGTATGTTGTTATAGCCATCTCTTGGGTTACACACAGGTTACGTCAATTAGAGCTGATCTCAAAATCCCAGCAAGACATCCATTGGAAAGGTTAAACTTGGGAAAAAATAGCAGCAATTGACAGCATGGCTGCTGCTGTGTGCCAGTGAACTGAAGATGTCTTTAAGTTCTAGTCAGAAACCCACATCAGGTTACTGGGACACATCAGCCTTGGCACCAGTCATGGTCAAAATCCAGCTAAGATCATATGGAATCCCTTCTCTGACAGAGGAGAGGGATGCAAAGGAAACAGAATGGTAGAAAATGTCCTTTAATATGATGTTAGCAAGGGTACTTCATGATCAAATACATGCAGTAAATACAGATGCACTCATGTTGCCTCATATACCTACTTCTCCTGCAAGTTCCATCAAGTTGTGATGCTTGCTGCCTCACCTCACATGGTATCAGAACTGGTTCGTGAATGACTCTTCCACAGTCTCTTAGCTCTGAGCATGGTGTACTCTTTCAGTCAGGCCCGTGCAAAGTGGGCAAGGGCTGAGGCCTTAAACCTCGTCAGGACATGCACTACAGATTGGCACTTCTATCTTGTGACAAGTACATTAAGCGGCAAGCAAAAGTAGTCCCAGAGTATCTCTGTCCCAGGGATGATGCTATCATCTTTGCATGTAGCAAGATCAGAAACCTGAAAATTATTTTGCTGCTACCTCTGTTCCATCTCTCTCGTAAGTACAAAAGCAGCAGGAAATTTATCCCAACTAACTCTTACAGTGCCCAAGTGGTTCACAAGCCAGCAGGGTCTCCTGGATCCTGCAAAGGAAAATGAAGCTTCTCCCTTTTACCACATATAGAAACCTGCTTATAAGAGAAATGGCAGCAAAGCAGAAAACAGACCCTGACATCTTGCCAGGAAAGTGGCTCATTGGCCGTGGTTGCTCTCAGCACTTTTAAGTAGGAGATTCAGACAACCACCTCACCGCATCAGCTGTCTTCCCAGCCACTGTCCCCCTTCCAAACCTGCCCAGCTTCCAGCAAAACACAGCTCAGCTCCACATCGTGGCATCAGCTCTGGCACTGAACACTCTAATGTCTTTCTGCTGAGGGCAATGACTGATGAACTTGCTGTGGCAGTTAAAGAAATCACTGCCCCAAACTCTTCTTTCTGTCCCTCTGCCAAAGGTTCCAGTCTCCACAGAAATGTCCCCAGAAGGCCCTATTCTCAATGTAATTTTAGACACCAGATGGAAGTGACCGCTTTTTGTCTGTAGAAAAAGGAAAGGAAAAGACTTACCACAGAATCACAGAAATGGTGGCTGGACGTCCAGCAACTTCTACTGAAGCAGCTAAAGCACCTCTGGAGCTGCCAGGTTCAAGTCCAGCTCACTATGCAATATGAACTCACAAACGTTCATTGACAAACAAGTAAACTGAGGGGGGGCAAGCCTATTAAACAGCTACAGATGGAAAAATGTAACTTTGAGTATTAAGCAAATACTTAAATAGTAAGAAAAGGGATGCAGAAGCTACCAGGTTCAAGTCCAGTCCACTTTGCAATGTGAATTCACAAACGTTCACTGACAAACACGTAAACTGATGGAGGGCAAGCCTGTTACACAGCTACAGATGGGAAATGTAACCCTGAGTATTAAGCAAATACTTAAGAGTAAGAAAATGGATGCAGAAGCCCCAGGTCTTCATGTTTTAAAGCAGGACAAAAAGTGCTGTTCAAACCAATGCAAATCTTGTGCCAGCTGCAGAATAACAATGTGGGACATTGTTCCCATGCCCAGCATTCAGTGGGCTGTTCAAAAACTTTTGGCAAGTCACACACCAATCTGTGCATAGCTTCACATTGTTAAACAAAGGTGTGCAGAAAAAAAGCATGGTGAGGGGAGATATGCAACAGATCCAAAGCTAGATGAGGACTTTGGTTCCCCATTCTTGCATCTGTAGGACATGTCCCTCCTGGTGTCCAAAGTGAACTAGCTGGCAGCTCCTGCACTGCCATTGTCTCACACCAGAACATCTCATATTACCCCATTTGCCCAGGGCAAAGAGAAAGTGTCTGTCTTGACCCTCAATAGTTAGCTTAAGACCAGTGTCTCACACAGAAGTCCAGACGAATGCATTTTTTCTCTAAGTATTCTGCCGTCTTCAACCAAAGCCTATTTATTTCTCAGCTCTCTTCACATCAATCAATTCAAAAGGCTACAACTAAAATTATGCTCTGTGCCCACTCCTCTGAATTTCTTCAGCCTCTCTTCATTTCTTTGCATCTGCTTCTTTTGCTCATCTCATGCCAGATCTTCTCTTTACTTGCTAAACTCAATAGTGAGATCCTTCCTCTGTAACACCACATTCTTAAGCTCTCTGTCTCCCCATGCCTTACAGTCTGCCAGCTCAGGACCAGCACCTCCTTCCCCCATTCAGACACCAACCCTTGGACCATTCCCAGGAATATGATTCCATTTTCTAAGAGATTTGGACACCATTTGCCTCTTCCATGTTCCTCTCTGCATTTGCTTTGGTGACTAGCTACTCTCCTTTTGCTCAGTAGAGTTGTCTTCACACCTCCTCTTCACTGAGCTCCCACTGATCATGTTTTAATGGTTGCAACTGCTACTGGAACAAACAAATCTTGTACCAGACATTTCACACACCACATGCCTTTTTTAAACTGTGCTCTGTATATACTGCAATTTTGAGTTCATCTGCATGCAGGCCTTGCTTGAAAAGTGCCAAGCCCTACCAAAACACAGAAGCCAAAAGGATTTGCAACAGATATTTCAGTGTCATCATCTTCATTGATTCCCTCTAACATATTGCACACGAGTGGAATAACCATGTTAAAAGCAATGGGTGGGGGATGCACCTGGAAAATCTGGTCTGCGTGAGAGCATGCCTACACAACTGAAGCATAAAAGATTGCCACCTCATGCAGAAAGCCACCTCAGCAATGGATGGTAGTGGCTGACTGTACTATACAGGCAGAGAAATGTGCTCCTGCACATGCATTCTTTGTCATCCTTACATTATGCAAACCCTGTTCTTTCCTGAACCAGGGAAGTAAGAATCCCCAAGAACTTCAGCACAGTGCAGAGTATGTGACTGAAGTGCTTATACTTACTGGTTCAGTGCATCTCTATTTTACATCATCCAGAGACTGGTCTGGTGCTTCAAACACAGAGGTCTTTTCTGCAGTAGTTACAGCAAAAGGAGTTTAGTTTTCCCAGTCCCACTCACAACTAAATGGCACCTTACACTGGAGCAGTGTTAGTGCTCAGCTAACACCAGGAAGGCTGGATGCTGTATAGGATGCACAGGATGCCACAAAGGGCAGCAGGAATGCCACAAACAGGATAAATCATGCAAGAAGCACAAATTTCCAGGGGGCCTGTCTGCAATAGTGTCTCTACTGTCCTTGGTACTTTGAGGAGAAATGGGAGAAGGGAAGGCAGGAATAAAGCTGCTTCAGAGGAAAAGGGTAAAAGGGGTATCAGTCAGGCACTGCGAATAGTCTGAGGGAGCCAGGAGGCAAGGCACAGTCAGACAAAGCACAAGGATGCAGTTGTCCCCAACGTACCACGGGGAGTAACCCAGAAAGGACACCACGGGGTTGTCTTCCCAAGACTGGTATGAGCTCCCACACCGATAAGAGATGAAACTATCCTTTGCTCCTTCATGAAGTTCCTGATGCTGCAGACCTGATCCTGGAAGGCAATTCTGGCCAGGCACTGACTGCAGGTAGTACCTGGGGCTGGATGCTGTGGCAGGATGCTGGGTGCTGTTCTCCTTGTGTGCTCAGGACAGCTCCTGGCCCCATGCAGGGAACACAGGCTTGCGATGGGAAAATCCACAGCAAAGGTCCCAGGTCACCGGCGGGGTCCCGCAGGTGGGGAGTGGGGGAGTAACCCTCGGCTGTGGGTCCTACTGCACAGCACATGGTAATGGCACTGCCTGCTCTGTTCACACACAGGACACTGACAAAATGAGTTTCTCACTATTTCAATGAATGCAGGAGCTGGTGTAGCCCAAAAAAGCAGGAGTGTGTATGTTAAACACAGTAATAAATGACATTTGTATATGATATCATCACTGCTGTTGTTGCATAACTTTACAGAGCTATCACATTTCCTTAGAACCCAGAAGGCTTGAAGCTCCAATATATTTCCTTAGTGACAGGATGCAACATCTAATTTATTATACTGGAACAGGGCTTCAGAAGATACACGCAGAGAGACCTGGTAGGCTCTTGTGGGATGGGCAGTGTGTACAAGGTATAGCACAAAGTGTCTGATTTGCTTTTGCTGAGTGGAAAGAAGGGCGAGAAGTGTAAAACATTAAAATATAAAAGGCAGCCAAGACCTGATGCCTGCCAACTTCACTAATGTTAATTTATGCCTTTGATTTGGTCACAAAACTCAACACTAGCGTTAATGAATATTCATTTATAGAGGCTTCAACACATCCCTTTTCAAAGAGAACAAGCTGAGGTTTGGGCTTTCTTTTTCCCAGCAACCCTCTCACCAGTACAGAGTAGGAAATTTGTGAGAAGTGAAGAAATTAAAACGAACTGTTGATTTCAATGAAACACTTGTAATTCTTCCAGTTTCTTCTTTTACTTCAAATTGGAGAACAAACAACTAGCTATGGGTGGGAACCTGTTACACACCAGCTCCAAATGAAGGTCGAGCTGTTCACGAAGCACCTGACACCCAGAGGGCAGCGAGAGCCTGCCCCCATCCAGGGGTACTCTAAGTCACGCGATGCACTGAGGATGGAGGCGAGAGGAGGCATCGCCCAAAGAACCACTGCAACACCCAGGCTCAGCCTCACCACCACACACTGCTGCCTGTTGATAGCGCAAAACTGCATAAATGCAGCACTTTGGTATCATAAAACTGCTTGTGGAAGGAGTTTTCCTCCTGACCAAGTATGCTGGCTAATGGATTGGGATTTTAATATTGAGGAAAACTCAAGGTTTCCTTGAGGAATAACAAGGTACAAGCCTTGCACCGCTGGCTCCAATAATGCCTTTAACCATCAGGTTTGCTCTGGAAGCTGCCACACCCACCCATCACCTCACTCCAGCTACTGAAACTTGCCCTGTGCCTGGCACCTGACAGCGCCAGCTTTTCCTGGGCAAGCTCCGTGAACCCAAGCCTTCCTGAGCTCGCTCAGCTTCCTCACTCATCTCTGCCCACACAGCAGCAGTGACCCCATCACCCACTGATCCAACCCCTCAAGAGGACAGCAGGCCTGGACACCACACCAGTGTTGGGGAAAACCTCTGGGTGACCAAACTCCAGGGGAGATTTCCTTGAAGCCCCACTCCCTTCCAGCTCTGCCTGATCTTTATCCAGCCCCTGTGGATCCCGTGTATCTAGGGGAAACATCATACTGAATCAAAGGACCCACATCCTCTCTTCCTGGCACAGAAAGCACACTCTATTGTAGTACTGCTCGGGGATAAAAGCATCTAGCGAGAGGCAGGCACAGCTAGGAAGAGGATGGTTATGATTAACTCTTTGACTCCTGATCCCTACCATGGCTGATGTATTAATAGCGCGCAGAGGTGCTGGTGCTGGCATCATGGCGCTCTTTGATTTTCCAAGCTCCTACCCCTCCCGTTTCCCCCCCTCCTATTTCTCCGCATCCCCAGCCCGCCCCGGCTGCCGGGGGGCGGCGGGGGGCACGTTGTGCTGCGGCTCGTCCCCTCCCTCTTTTGTTCTGCCTCGCCCGGCGGCCGAGCCGCCCCGGGCCCTGCTCCTCGGGGGAAGGACGGCACCCCTGGCCCCGCCAGCACCGCCGGGCCTCTTCCCTCCGCCTCCCGTTCCGGCCCCTACCCCAGCCCCGACCCCAGGCTGTGCCCTCGGCACACGGCGCTGAGCCCCGGCTGTGCGAAGGGCGAGGAAAGGGAAAAGATAAATAAAATAGAGAAATAAAATTATATATACATAGATACATTATATATATATATAAACCCAAAAATCACTCCCATCCCGGATCTCCAGCGGGAGGAGGAAAGGGCACCGGTGCCCGCACCCGTCCACACCGTGGAGCCCCGGCCCCGCATCCCGGCTCCCCGCCGCCACCCGCGGGGCACTGCGCGGCCGCTGCGCTCCCGCCTCACGCCCTTCCCTGCCCGCGAACAAAGGAGCGAGGGCAGCGGCAGCTGCGTGCCGGGCCCGCTTACCGTTATGTGGGGGATGCTCTTCTTGCCCTGGTAAGACATGTCGGCTCTCGCTAGCGCCGGGCGCACGCCACACACCCCGAGGAGCGAGCCGAGCCCGACGGGAAAATATCGGAGGTAATGAGAGGAATAATAATTGAGAGCCCGGTGGGGTGATGGGGCGGGGCGGGGGAGACCCGGCAGTGCTGGGTAATGGAGGCAAAGTTTCCTCGCCCAGAGCAAGGGGAGCCAGGCAGACCCGCCACCTTTTTTTCCGGCTGCAATAAAACAGGGACGCGGCTCCCAGGGGGGTCGGCGAGCGCTGCCTCTCCCGGCGGCAGCAGCGCCCTCCCGGCTGCAGGTCGGAGCAGGATTCGCTCAGCTCAACCCAGGAAGCGCTTCCTTCCCTCCTGTCCCCCACCCCTACCGCCTCGGCCCCCCTTCCCAGCCCATCAATCCAGCCGGAGCCTCCCTCCCTCCCGCACCGGCGCTGGGAAACACCGCCCCCCCAGCTCCTCCGCCGCCGCCGCCCCGCCGCACGCTCAGGTCACCGGCGGGGTCCTGCGGGTGGGGACCGGGGGAGTAACCCTCGGCTGTGGGTCCTACTGCGCAGCACATGGTAATGGCACTGCCTGCTCTGTCCCTGTGCCTCTGACCCTGATGGCACTGCCCGGCTTCTGTCCCCATCGCAGTGCCTGCTCTGACCCCATGGCACTGCACTGCTTTGTCCCCAGATGGCAGTGCCTGCTCTGTCCACACCAATGGCTCTGACCACAACAGCACTGCCCTGCTTTGCTCTCCTTGTCACTCTCCCAGTGCCACTCCCCGCCCCGCGCCCAGGGAGGCTGTGGGTGATAGCATAGGCCAGTGCAGCCTGGCGATCCCAGGTAGATGCTGTGCCAGCAGCAGCTGGAGAGGAAAAGTGGCGAGTTGAAACCCTTCTGTCTCTTCTGATTCACAAAGTGCCTCCCTCCACCCATGGTGGAGACTCCAGGAACAACTGCAGGAAGGGTAAGAGGCACTGCAAAGCTGCGCCCAGGTTAATCACGACAAGCAGCACACCCACCCCTATGACACACACATAGATGGAAGGTATTTCCCACCCAGTCACATCCCTGACACCTCTCCCCTGAAGTCACTGTCCAGAGGCTGCAAAAACCTGCAGCCACCACTGTGCAGGGGTCAGGCATGTGGCTCCTGCTCACAGCACACCTTCCTAAACCAGTGACCAGATCTTGACAACTTTACCCCAAACCTCCTCCTCACTCCCCTCCACCCCCACCTCTTCTCAGTCCAATCCAGAGCCAGATAACTCAGGAATCACAGTGAGATCCAGAGGTAGCGTACAATGGGCTCACTACCCCTGAGTCCCAGGCTGAACCAGGCAGCAGGGAAGACATGGAGGAGGCATCAGGGATGTCACAGCAGATAGGGGACTTCAGGGTTCATCATGCCCTCCCACTTCCCAAGGTACTGATAGAAAAGGCACGGGTTCAGGTGAGCTGGGAAAGGGAAGACTGCACTGCAGCTGGCAGCCTCTGAAGGCAGCCCTGAGGTTGCTGCAGTGAAGTGGCGCCGTCGCAGCCACAGTGTCCCAACCCCTGCCTGCTCACTCCACTGTCCCACCGCAGTGGGGCACTCACCGAGCTGCATGGGAGGCTGTGTGACCCCTGCACCCAATGGGCAGCCCAGAGAGGACCAGCACCCCATTCATGCTCAAATTGAGGAGGGAGAGAAAAGAGTTGAAACCCTCCTTTTAGCCTATGGCAAAACAGAGCGTTAGCAGGCCATACAGCCTCCAGGCTGGGTGCTAAGGGTGCATCTAAGCAGGGCCACGACTGCAAGGCCACATTTCTTCCTAAAGGTAAATCAGTGACAGCCCCTGTTCCCCAGAGAGCCAGCCCCCCGGGTCTGCCTCCAGCCTGGTTGCCACCAGCAGGGCTAAGATGGAGAAACACAGCTGGCAGGGGCTGGCCAGCCCCACCGGCCTCACTTCGTCCTGAAGTCTGCAATAGGAGACCAGGTTGCAGCCCCAGAGGAGGGGAACCCCCGCGCCAAGGTTTCGGGTGCTCCTCCCGCCTTGCGGGAGACAATGAAAGCGCGGGGGGAGCCGGGGCCGGGACAGAGCCTGTTCTTTGCCTGGGACAGGCCGGAGTTTTCCCTGCGAGCCCAGAAGTGCAGCGGGGGCTGCTTTGTTCCGGGAAGGCACCAAGGGGGCCCGGGCTGCCCTCCAGGCTCCCCGGCATGGGCAGCGTTTTAACGACAGGGAGGGAAACGAAGGAAACTCATCGCCATCACTTACAAAGGAAAACGATTCCTGAGGTCATCCCCCCACCGCCCCACTAAGCTCAGGCAAGTGAAATAGTTTAGGGACCAGCCGGGCTTCTCCTGTAGCATCACCGTGCCGGTGATGAGGGTCCCCGCCTCCCCGACCTTCCGCGAAGGCGGACCCCGTACCCCTGCGCCGGAGAGCAGGGCTCTGCGGCATTGCTCGGTACGGTACAGCACGGCTGGGCACGGCTCGCAGAGACGAGGACTCTTGCTCCCACCCCGGCCCGGTCCCCGCTCACCTGCCCATTGTCCTGGCCCTGCAGCAGCTCCTTCCCCATGGGGTATTTGATCTCCACGCCCGGGGTCTTGTCCTCCCGATCACCCGGGGAGCTGATGACGGAACCGGAGACCTCACTGATGTCGCTGGCGGTCTCGCTGTAGTTGTCTCCTCCGTCCAGCATGTCGTGCCGGCTGCCGCTCCGCGGGGTCCGGGACCCCTTCTTCCCCACGCTATAGGCGTCGAAGTCGATGGTTTTGTTCTCGTAGGCCCCCTCCACGGAAGCGAACATCCCCCCGTATTTCTGCCGCGGTGTCTGGGCTGTCGTACCCGGCCTCGCTAGATACACAGGCAGGTCATCTTCTTTATTCCAGTTCCTCTTTCTCTCGGCCATTCTCGCTGTCCGGATCTCTCCCTCCCTCCGTCCCTCCTCTCTCTCTCTCTCTCTCTCTGCCTCCCACTTCTCTGCACCTTCCACTACTGGGATAGGCTGCTGGTGACCATAAAAATGAATGGATGGATGCAGCAGTGGCGGAGCTGGGTTGGCTGGTGGGATCTTTCCCTTAGGGAGATGCAAACGTTAACCTCCCTCCCCCCACCCACCCC
>JANHGB010014613.1:13406-28339 GCA_026283785.1 Coracopsis vasa | reverse complement strand
GAGGGTGCTGAGGCGCTGGCACAGGGTGCCCAGAGAAGCTGTGGCTGCCCCATCCCTGGATCCCAGGTCCTTTCCAACTCTAACTATTCTATGATTCTATGGGACAACCACTTTCATGGGCTCCACAGTTGCAGACACCCTGAGCTGTGCTGGTAGAGTGTTCCCTGGTTTGCGCAGACAAGATGCTGTAAATCTTCCTTCTCCCTGTGATAAATTGTGTGCTAATGAAGACAGAGCTTGCTTTGATGTGAAACCAGGTTAAAAGAATTCTTCTGCTGAGACAAACCCAGAGATAATGAAAATAGCAAATTAAGATACAGGGGAAATGAGGGATCCTGAAGAGGAATTTTTGTGTGGACAATGACAAATTCTGTACAGCTATACCTGGATATTTGTAGCATTTGAGTTAAGATTCAAGGGGTGCATTTAAAACTCCTGGTGCAGATAATCACTGAAGAATTTGGTGCTGCATTTTGGGCATAAGGTGGGTTTCAGTGTAAGCACACCTCCTCCACTCCCATAAATCACAGCCTGTGTCTGTATGTACAGCCTCTCTTGCCTTATTCCACAGAAAGGGGCTGAGAGTGAGTAGCTAAAAGGTAGAAGGGGTGATTCACCCCGAATCCTGTCTGTGGGGGTCCCTTTGATGCTCTCACCAGGCTCATGTGCAGCGGGTCAGGAAGGGAGCCCTCATGTTAGTTGGTTTCTATGCCCTTGGTTTGGCTCAGTGCTGCATCACTCCGGTTTTATATCCATGTAACACCATGGGGTGACCGCCAAGCTTTTTACTTCTGTGTATCAGTGAGGCATTTATTGAGCATCCTCTTAACTGAGTGCCTTTCAGTCCTGTGCCTAAGGCTGGCAGCTCTGACAAGGGTAGAGCGTGTGTTGCTGTTGTCTGTCCACTACAGCTTCAGGACCAGATCACTCAGAGCTTGGTGGTATACGGAAAGTCTCCTGATACCTGCAGATTGGTCACATATGTCCTAGCATAAAGGCCACTGAAATAACCAGGGACTTTACTGCAGATTGAGAGGTCACCTTTAATAACAATTACTCCCTTTTTACAGCTCGCCTTCAGTCATGATCAGGCTGCACGTTTTTATGTGTTGCTTTCATTTCTCCCACTGATATTGGGTGTTTGAAGGAGGTAAACCCTGGCCTCATTTATCATTCTGTCAAATGCTGAACATCAGACCTGTGCTTGAGTTATCAGTTGCATGTGGATTGTGTTACCTGTCTCTGCCCCGCTCTGTTTCTGGTTTCCATATGATACAGCTGGGGTAGGGGTTTTTTATCATATAAAAGCTATAACCTGGAAGAACCAACATTAATTTCCTCTGGAGCCTTATGAAAAGGATCCAGGGTGCGCCTGACTTGTGGTGACAGAGCTTTTCAGCATGCTCTGAGAAAGAGCTGCTTCTGGGCACACATGGCAGCCAGATAGAACTTACACAGCAGCGTATGCATAGTACTAGTTCATTAGCTTTCCCTTCACGAATCTGCTAAGCAGATACTTTACTAGCACTTTTAATGTACCATCACATGTCTGGGGTCAGATACCAGCAATACCCAGCTGCAGATCAGGGACCTCAAACAATAGTGATTAGTTGAAAGCTTAATACCTTTAGAGTCTTATAAACTCTGTCCTCTATATTACACCAGGCATTCATGAAAGGGAAGACAGAATAAATTAGTCAATGTAAAACGTATCTGGAAGCCTAAGATAATCCTGTAATTCCCAATATTATGCCTAATAACGTGACCCCAAAACCAGTGATGAGATGAAGCAACAGGGTCACTGCATGCCAGGCTTCAGATAAGATCTCCTGTGCATTCTTTCCTTCAAGATCTAACCGAAGAAGTTGAAAGTGATTTGACAAACCTTTTGAAGGCAGTCTTTAGTCTGAAGGGATTAGGAGCCCACAGATGAATATGATGCTCCTCAATCTTCCTGATGAAAAAGCTTTGCTGAGCCAGCCTCAAATCACTGCAAAGAAATCACTGTAATTCAGGAACCTGGGCCCTGTCTTATCAGTTCCCAGACACAATGCAGCAGATATTGGGTATGAGATAGCATAGAATCATAGAATTGGGGTTGGAAAGGACCTTAAAGCTCATCCAGTTCCCTCTGCCATGGGCAGGGTCACCTCACACCAGAACATGTTACCCAAGGCTCTGTCCAACCTGGTGCAAGAGTACTTTAAATGGACCCTGCATGGGCACCTTGGACCTGCTTGGGACCTTGGGATGACTGTAAAGGAGGGGCCAGCAGCTGGGACAACAGTGGCCTGATGGGCAGGACACCAAAGGGCAGAGGCGCATGCCCTGAGAGGGGAGCCTCAGGCCAAGAAAAGCTTGGGATTCGTTTTCTCTCTGCAGACCAAAGACAGGAACCAGCAGAATGCAACCGATCCCAAGGTATCTGCCTATCAATTAGTGGTGCAGGTGGTGTCTGGGCCTTAGCACCATGTAGTCCTCCTTGAAACCACCCCTGTTTGTTCTTCCCATTGTGTCCTAGGAGAAAGGGTAAGCCAGAATTTCCAGCTCCCACTGGAGCAGACTGTGACCGCAGGAGGGTTTGCTGGGATTTTCTCTGGAAAGGAGCTGTGGTTGGGACATATGGTCTTTTGATTTGGAAAAATCTTACATTTTCCAGGGTGCTTGCCATAAACCAGGGAGAGTTTGGGTTCACGGCAAAGATGGGGGCTGGAAAAGCTGGTTTATGGGTGGGGGTTTATGTGTTCGTTATTGTATTTCTGCAGCTGGGGCTCTGTCACACAATGTTTTCCACTCTGTTGTTGGAGATTTTGCCACTAAAACCTTGGGAAGAAAAGAACCTTCTTCCCCATTGCAGGGCTGGTATTGTTTGGGATGCCCTGCTGGGCTTCTGAAGACAAGTGTTGACAGACACCCTGTGACAGACATAACAACCAGCTCTGGAAGCTGAGCAGCAAATCAAGCATGTGAGCAAAAGCTCCACTGCCTTGTGTGTGTCTTCATCACTGCCTGCCAGTTTCAATGCAGGCTGTGTCAGTTATAGCACTTCATGTGCTTCTTGGAAGGGCTGGCTGCTTTGAATAAGCAAAGAGAAAAGGTACCTTGAAGCTATGCAATGTGTGATAGTGAAGCTGTGAAATGTGTAATAGTGAAGCTGTGAAATGTGAATAGTGCAGTTTCTGGAGAAGCAGTGCTGCGCAGGGATGTGGAGAGCTGAGCTGCAAGAACCTGTAAGTCATATTAAACCCCATGAATTCACTTGTACCATAGTGAGAAGGTTCCCAGTCCTTGGTACAGGGGTGAGTTCTCAATGCCCAATCAGAAAGAGCTGAGCCCCTTAGGCAATCATTATTATATCATTGAAGTTAAATGTCTGGCTGTATCATTAACTTTATATTGGAGTATGAGAGTCAGATGATGTGCTGTTCCCACCCTGTGATTCCTATGGATCACGGGCATCATCTCAGTGAACAGCACAGTCCCCATGCGAATTGATGTGTTTCAAAATCACTGCTATGGAATAAACACATGAGCCTGAGGCGAGGGAGCTCCAGTCCAGTTTGGTTTGACAGCAGCTTCCTACATGGAAGCATTTCCAGTGCTGTTGTGGCCCAGGGGGATGTTGTGCTCTGACCTCTCCTCACCTGGGAGCAAAAGGATGAAGATGGATGGGCAACAGAAGAGTAGGAGCAGAGAAACAGCGTAGGTCTAACGTGGTTAACCCAGGCTTGGTTAATCAAGGGCTGTATGGGGTACAGAGAGACAGCCTTGAGACAGGGAGGAATGGCAGGAGCAGCTTTTGCACCCCATAAGAGAGAGTTGTGTGCTCTAGATGTACTCATACTGAAGGGAGAGGGACTTTAGGCTAGTGTACCTCACCAGATCCGACAGTGACATTCCTCACTGAGCACGCCTCAAAATGCTTGTCAGAATCTTCTTTTGCTGTTTCCCTGTTTCTAGCTTCCTAACCAAATATCCTTGCATACTTCCAAGCTCTACAGGGGTTAATTCATTGGGACTACCTTGGGGATAGAAATACTTGGAAGCACTGGAATTCCTGTTTCTCCGAGTGTGAGTGGATGTTATCTGTTCATGTCCGGCTGTGTCTTTGATATCCTCAGATGGAAGGTGATGGTGACGGCCCAAGCTGTTTCATGCCAGCCATATATCACCGTTCTGGCACCAGCCCTTTGACATCTGACCCAGTACTATCAGTTGCAGTGCATTCAGTTGCCTACAAAAGCCGGCTTTTTGCTGTAGGGAATAATATTTCCTGTAGCTCCTGGTAGACCCAAGGGGCCAGAGAGCTCAGAGAGCTGGGCTCTGCCCTTGAGACTGTGTGAGATGCCTGTTTCCACTGCAGAAGAGGCCCTCTTTGCTCACGTGTAGCTTGCACCTTTGAGGGCAGCTCAGCCTTGCACAGGATGGGTAGCACTCCCTGAGTGAATGAACAGTTATTTGGCGTCTCGCTTTATTATTCCATGTTTTGCTGCCAGATTTTGGGTCCTATATGTTTCCAAAGTATCCTTTATATGTAAAGGTCTCTCTTTTTGTAGACTCTTCTATGGTGATGATCATGAAGTTATCTGAGACTTCTAAATCAATGCGCTTAGTTTTACTTTGCCCCTGTGAGGTGAGGAAATGGCCCAAACCAGTGGTAGAAGGGATTAAGACTACAGTGGGGATATTGAGAGTCTGCAATAATTTCAGCTGGTTTTAGTATTAACTGATTATCAGCTTATTTCAGCTGGTGGTAGTATTATTACTAATAATAATATTATGACTATTTAGGTAGCATTATTAATATTACTATTTAGATAGCATTATTATTAATATTATTATTATTATTACTATTTAGGTAGCACTCCAGCCAAATCTGGTTCAGACTCTCACCCTGAGAGTCATAACTCCCATAACTGGTGAGCATCTGTAGGGAGCTGTGAGTACCTGAGCTTCCTAGAGCCACCTGAAAGCCTTGCCCATCCGCAAACGTAAACTTGAATGAGTGAAAGCAGCATTCATGTCCTGGAACCATGTCAGTGGCTCTCCCTGCACTTGCTTTGCACCTTCAAGTCTTCCCAGCAAACAGGCAGAATGAGGAGGAAAACAAGTGTGATGTAAAACCTGGATGGTAAATGCATGGTTCAGCTCTGAGGGATGCTTGAAAATCCCCCCCAGGGGCATCAGTGTTCAAATAAAAGGGTTTTATTCTGCCCCACTGTTGATAATATAAGGGATCTTGATTTTCCTTATAAACACCAAATTGTAACTGAAGTCAGCACAGGAGATCCCATCCTCACAATGCCAGCGGTGGCTGGAAATTTTGCCCATTTTGCCAATGGGCTTCCCAGTGAAATACAAACAGAGTGGTTTGGGTTGGAATGGATCACCCAGTTCCAACCCCTGCCACGGGCAGGGACACCTTCCACTAGAGCAGCTTGCTCCAAGCTCCTGTGTCCAACCTGGCCTTGAACACTTGGAACATGGAAGGGGAAGCACAAACGTGCTGTGCTCTGATGGGGAATCAGAGGTGGATCTATAGAGGAGGGTGCTTAACGGGACAGAGAGACCCCTCCCTTTCCATGGGGATTTCCCTGCTGGAGGCACAGGATCGCTGCCAGGAGCAGTGGCTGGATCTGCTTGCGAGGGAGGAGCTTCTGCCCTGTGCCTGCTCTGTTTACCCCCTGAACACCAGCACCTGCCGCTTGTTTGTGTTTCTGTGCCTTTGTTTGGGTTTCTTCGCCTTTGTTTGGGTGGCTTTGGGTTGGGTTTGGCGGGCTCCTGCTTTGCAGAGCCCATGTGCTGCCCTCCCCCAGCTGGGGAAGGGGAAACCCAACCCTCCGAGGGCACCAAAAGGTCACACCACAAACCCTGCCCCAGGTTCTATGTGTTGGAACCTGGCAGTGACCTCCTTTTGCCGCCTTTATCCCTCCCAGCCTGCTCTGCTCAATAAACGAAATGGTGGCTGGGTGAAACTCAGCCAATCTTTGCTTTGGGGGGATAAAGGAACTCGTGTCCACAGCACAGAGCCAGGCTGGTTTTGCTGACCATGGGTTTGAGCTGTGGTGCTCCCAAGACCCTCAGCATGAGTATTTATAACCCACATTTATGCCCACAAATTCTGCTCCAATTGCGAGCAAGAAAAGCATCTCCCAAGCAGAAAACAAGGAGAAACTTCAAACTGGCCCCTTCGCAAGCCCCATGCCAGGAAGATTCCTCACAGCAGAATCTCAATGGCATGTTCTCCTTGGGCTGCATCTCTGCTTCATGCATGTAACACACAAGCATTAAACATGGCACAGACAGCCCAATGCTGCTGTGTGCCCCAGCCATCACAGGGCACAAGCACTGCCTTCTCATACAGCCCAGCACCATGTCTCACATCCAGCTGGGCATGGCAGCAGCTCTAAGCAACTCCCAATGAGAAGCATTAAAAGCCCTGTGAGCGGACTGATGGCTATTTGGGGCTGGAAGAAGGATCTGGGGGTCAAACTCTTCCTCAGGATTCAATCCTAAAAGTGACCCCACAGCATCCTCTCTTCCCATAGGGACCTTGTTTGCTTTGATAGCTTGAGCAGAACCCAGTGCAAGAAAACCCCTTCTGCTTCAGACAGCATTTCTGATAGACAAAACCACTGCTGAGCACCTCAGAACCACCGTTCCCTTCTGGAAAGCCAGTGAATGGGGTTAAACCTGGGATCCTGCAGCATTTTCAGTGCTGCTCCCACCACCAGAAGAGCAGAGCAATCTTTCCATGGGCATTAGTATAAAGCAGCAGCCAAGTCATTCACCTAAGAGCAGGGGAGGTTTTCATCAGCCCTATTCAACAGGAGACTTAAGAAACGGCCAGGGCAGCCTTAAAATCAGCCAAACAAAAGGGAAGCCAAGCCCCCATATAGCTCCTTTCTTGCTAAAACTATTAATAAACATGGCACATTGCGTCAATCTCTGAAGGTCAAAGTAATCTTTTTCCCTCATGGAAGCTCTCAGGGAGATTTTTGAGCCTAAATGTGCTCCTTTAATGAGCGCAGTTTTACATCCGCTCAGGTAAAACGCGCTGTTGTGCATTTGCTTTCTGCCCTGGTTGTATTAAAGCTGTTTGGCTGATGATGCCGAGCCAGAAGAAATGGAAAGAAGTTGGGAAATAAAACATGGAGTTCCTGAAAGGATTTGTCTTGATAATGAAATAACCCCCACCCCAACACCAGGCATATGGAGCAGCCTCAGTACCTCTTTACTGAGCTTTCACTGCATGCTCTTTGCTAATATAAAAAGGCACTTCATTAACATAAAAAAATCCTCATTCTTCTGCTAGAAAAGCCATTTGCTTCCAGCTATAACAGGCAAAGGAAACACAACGATGTCTGCACGCTGCTGAAGGGCCACAAAAGCTGCCCAGCACAGACACCCCGCTCCACAGCCTCTCCATACAAGTACCCCACAGCTGGGGCATGGAAACCTCACTGTAAAACTCAATTAAACCAGACAAAGAAGCTCTTATCTCTGCTGGCAATGAGAGGGCAGCGGGGAAAGCGAGAGATGAGAAGATTTCCAATGAGTTTGCCACTGAAAATCATTATCATTGTGAAATAGCGCTGCGAAGCACTGAGAGAGGCCTAAAACGAGCTGGGCCACCACGCTGAGGCCTGCACAGCTCTTGAGGGGCAGCCTGCCGTGCCCGAGCCCACAGATAATCGCTATTGCTATGATTAGGATCATGCTGAAGGCTCCATGGAGCTCAGGGCACCAACGCAGGACCCTGCGGGGCAGCCGAACCCACCGAGGGTCAGAGCTCCCCTCAGCGCGCCCGCCATTTCCCCCTTCACTGCCGCCATTTGCTACCCCCCGCCCCTCGCAACCGCCCTTTTAGCAAAGCCGGGCCACGCCCCCCTCAAGCCACGCCCCCTCCTCAAGCCACGCCTCCCGTTCCGCTGTCACGTAGCCGCGTTGCCTAGCAGCGTCGTAGCCATGGCAACGCGCGTACACAGGCAGCATCGTGAGCGGGATGGGTAAGAGTCGGTGGGGATGGGGACGGGGGGACCGGCACCCCCATAAGGGCTTGGGGATACGGACCTCAAAGGAGCCCCCAAATATGCAGGGGGAAGGCTGGGTGTGAGTGGCCATAGCAGGCCATGAAGGCTGCCGCAGATCCCAGTGAGAGATGCTGGGGTGGGCAGTGTGCTGGGAGGAGTGTTGCATGATGCTAATGGGGTGACAGGTCCCATCCCTAAAATGAGCTTTCCTTTTCTCTTTTCTTACATAAATATGTCATCTATATAATGGTGGGCAACAGGCTTTGCAGTTAGGCAGCGTTTTAGCCCAATGCTGGCACAGGTAGAGGAACCCAGGACACTGAAATGTGGGACATCAGGATTCAAAAGATAATGGCCCAATGATTCTGAATCAGGCTTCTCCGTCTGTGATTTCTTCTCAGACCTCCTTGGGAAAAAGATAATTTTTACATATATATAAAAAATAGATACAGATATAGAATCATAGGATGGTTAAGGTTGGAAAGGACCTGAAGATCATCAAGTTCCGACCCCCCTCCCATGGGCAGAGACACCTCGCACTAAACCATATATAGATATAGGTATAGATATATAGGTATAGATACAGATACAAATAGAGATATATAGATATAGATTAGATATAGATATAGATAGGTTAGATATAGATTGAACTATACATATACATATAGCCTGTTTCTTCAGTGTCCATGGGAAACTGGGCTCAAACGTTTGCTGTTGGAATTGTTCCTAAGCAGAGTTCCATTGTCTGAGTCAATAGACAGGCCCATGAGGTTACTTGTGATCAGCTCCAGCAACGTGTTAGTTACAGAAGTTTTCTGGAGATCTTTGCTGAGGTTTGGTGTGGTTTTTGGGCCTTATCATGTTTTATTTAGGAGATGTGCTTCTATAAATGATTCGTGAGACAGAAGGGGCTTTTTGCTGTCAAAAACAACATCACAGAAACTGGATTTCTGCAGCACTCATCTCTTATTCCCTTTATAATTATACAATGTTAAAAGAACCTTCAGCAGAAGATGTAGGAAGACACAATCTTTGCTCCCAAAACTTACTGTTCCTAGTCACAGAAGCAACACGGTGACAGGCAGCAAATAACAGGCTGGGGAGAAGGCTAAAAGAGATCTCTAATTGTATCAAATTAATGATTTCTTTCCTTATCAGCCTCAGCCCTTGTCCAGATCTGCTAAGTGGCTTTTCTTAGAGATCGAATGACTGTGAATTAGCTCCTTTGGTTACACAACTGCACTGATTTTGTACAGTTCAATCTGAAGAGCTGAACTGGCTCTTCTTTCAAAGCCTGGCTGCTAAACAGCAGCTGAGCCCTTCTCAGAATCAACCCTTGTGTTGGACCAGATTGTGAGGCCACCCAGGCAATACCCAGGGCCTGGAGGGAGCTTCCAAGAAGTCTTCACCCTCAGACTTCCCTATGTGGAAAGCCAGCTGTGGGAGCCGGAGCACTGGGATGCTCGGTCTAGAAGCTTGTGTTCAGATTGAACTTGTGTGGCCACATCCACCCCGAAGCAGCAGCAATCCATACTGGCTTGGGAAGTACTTTGCACTAGCCTAGGAAATGTGCCTAGGGAGAAATCCATCTTTTCTTCATTTGGAAAAGTGTTTTCTGTGCAGTGCACTGCAGCAATCCTTCCTCTCCACTTTTCCACCCTGGAAATGGATCTGGCATCTTGTGGGGATAACCTGAGCCCCGGATCTCCCTGTTTCAAGGCTCTTTGATAACTCCTGGAGTAGTTAAATTAAGTACTGTGGTGTCAGTCTCCTAAACTTCTGTTCACAAGTAACAAGCAGCAGGGAGGTGAAAACCTGCATTTTCTTACAGGCTCCCCAATATCATGCTTTAATGACCCATTTATAAGCAAAACTGATGACAAACTATTTTACCCTGAGTCTGGATTTAAGGGTACTGACAGAAATGAAAGATTTTTCAGCTTCATGTAGCTACAGACCTGATTTTAACTGCTTGATTACTGTATAGATTTACTGGGAAGAATCCAAGCTACATTTCCTATGCAGTAAAAGCAGCACAGACACCAACTCCCTGTAGAAATACACAGGCACCTTCACCGAAAGCCTGCCAAATGCCTATAAACCCACACAGAAATGTGTACACACATTCTATAGGTACATCCATATGCCTTACTGGGGTGCACAGCTATTTCAAAGTGCATCCAGTAGCAAATGCCTAGAACTGAAACTGTTTTCATCTGCAGCCATCACAGCGATGACTTGGGGCTGTGCACGTGCAGCCTTAGAAACCGCCTCGTGCGACTCCTGATGAGGCAAAGAAGCATTGTGCTGGTGCCTTTGAACCTGTGCAGCACCACATCGAGAGTGAAAGGAGAACAAACACACCAAGGACCTCAATACACACGGATTCTCTTGTTTATTGTAACCTCTTAGAAACAGCAAAAGCAGCCTTGAGTTGTGCGCAAGTCAAGTACTTTGCCCCGGGTTCTATAACAAGGCCCTCTCATGCTTTGCCTGCTTCCTGCATGATGTGTCCTGAGTCAAACAGGGCTCGGGGTAGGAGGAGCCTTCATCAGACAGCTCAGGAAGACTTCAGGAGTTTCAGTTCCTGAACAGGTTTTGTAACAAGAGCGCCCTGGAGCAATAGAATAAGAGATGGTTTGGCCAAGCTTAGTCATGAGCTGCAGAGGCTTCAAGTGGAGTTACACCTCCTAGAGTGAGCTACTCCCTGGGCAGCAGAGGTGGAGAAAGCAGAAGCTGCTCGTGGTAGTAGGAAAACACACGCTTAGAGATGTCTTGCATCCCACTCACTGAGTCCAATGTCATCCTTAAGCCACTTCCTCCCCCTCGTCAGCAGCATCCTGTGTGATTTCCTGCCTTGTTTTGTAAGAGCAGTACAAACGAAAGGATTCCTCCTTTGCAGAAAGCCAGGTTCTGTCTTCAGCTGCTTTCCTTTTAAATCTATTTAAAACCCCCCTTTTAAAAGCATTTTTTTTAACAGGTTTTCTTTTTTCTTTTGATATTTTTTCCCTCTTTTCTTATTTTCCCTGAAATTCAAAGTATTTCTACAGTCCAAATCCTTTTCCTGGCTTATTGTTTTGCTTTGGTTGCTTTGGGTTTTTTAAATACATTTATTGTTAACATAGAAACCCCCAAATTCACTGTTTCTGTTAGAAAATACATCTTCTGCAGTACAGCAAAGCTTTTATTCTTCACTGAAATCACTGCTCTCAACAACTACAAACATCTTGGGCTTCATTCCAAGGAGATGTTAATTTCCTTTCCATCTTCCTCCAAAATCCACTGTGAAGAGCAAACGTATTCAGAGTAATTTGCATGCACCATGCACTACTCCTACTATAAGGATAGCACTCCCTCCCACGGGCACGTAAAGCTGCTTACTCAGTGCTCGAGGCCAAACTCTGATACTACTTTGATGAGCCCTAAATGGAGATAAGTTGGCATCTTCTGGCAGCTCCTGAAGCTGAGCTTTGGCAGGAATTTCACCTCTTTTACACTCAATTAGATTCTTTTAGTCTCACTCAAGCTGCCACCCACATTCCATTGTGTGTTAGAAATGCTCCAAACCCCCTAAACTTTCTTCTTTTGTGTTAATATGGAAATGAAAGCAAGTTACCTTCCTGTGTTCACCAGGGTACAGATCAATCCAAGGAGAACCCAGCTGAGGCAGGCTGCTTGGATCCCACCGGATCCCTCTGCTCTGAATGTGTTCTTTGTGTCTTGTTGGTTGTCTCCTTAAACCAACTTTACTCAATCTCTGCTTTAACTGAGGACTGAAACCAGGAGTTAGACCTCAAGTTTTATTCTACAGCACTGATATGACTCCAAGGGACCTGTTTTAGTAGCAAAAAGGCTAAATTCACCAATAGTTTCTGGTTTATACAGCCTGTTTGCAGAGGTTGCTCACCTACCCCTGCCTGTTTGTCTTGACAGCATCCTAACCATGAGAGCCCTGTGTTTGTGAGCAGTCCTTTATTCAAGAGCTGAGGTTTCTCAGCGTCAGGATTGTGGTCAGTGCTCCCCAGTGCTACAGGTACACGTCAGCAGCAGCAAGTGAGGAGCATAAGAGCTCCTTTTAATATAGGTGCTGAGGTTTGCAGTCTTCAGGCAGTTAATTACCCTTTGTGGCCTCAGTGAAATGAGGATTGTGCTGCTTGGGATCTTCCCAGGTTCTCCTAAGGATCGGTTGGTTAATGTATGTGGAAGGTTAGGATATACAGGATGCTTCCCAGAAGTACTGGGGTTTCTTAAGTATTTGATGCCCAATGGTTTGTGCCTTCTCCATCCCTTTCAGCAGAAGGCATCAGCACACACAAGGCAGCATCGAGCATCTTTGTGCTCTTTATACTTGGCAAGGTCATGGCAGCCTTTTGTGGTTTTGACTCATGCCCTCAGCTCACGCTGCAGCCTGGGACAGCCACGGGTGACTTGGCTTTTGGACTGAGATTGAACCAGGGTTCCAGGAACACTTCCTGGCCTGGCTTCCCCACTGGTGTGAACTGTGGGGCTGCACTGATTGTGCCCGTGCCTTCCATCTCCTTCCATCCTAGTTTTGGTTTGGTTTAGGTCACAGCTTGCTTGGAATTAAGGAATTAAGGCCATGAATCCCTCACCATGTACCTGACAAGGTGACATGGTCCAAGCTACTAAAACAAAGCACAACCCATGGCAGATTTTCCCTGTGATCCCTGAACATTTACAGTCTTCCTGGTTTCCTGGGCAGGTGAAATCCCTCCCTGTTGTGGTTCTGTTGCAGGTTTTCAGCTCCCACCCCGAAATGGCTTTTCTCAGAATCTCAAAGCATCGTTCTTTAATCAACTCAATTGGACTTTGAATCTCCTGAAGAGGCAGCGCCTGAGTACCCTGTGTCTGCAGTGCCCCATCTGCCTTCCATGGAGCTGCTCAGAGGACCTTTGGGCTCATGGAACTTAACTAAGAATAGCAATTACTGGAAAACAAAGGGGACAACCTGACCCCCGGCTGACAGCGTTAGTACAGCAGCACTGATGTGTAATGGTCTGCATAGCTCTGAACCTCACCTGAGAACAGCTTCAGGGGCTTCCACATAGAGATGCTCGCACAGCTCTGCCAGATGGTTACTCCTTGTAGGAGAGAGGGCTCCTTGGGTCATCCAGGCCCTAACCCAAATACAGACCTGGCTCTTTGGGGTATTGAAGCTCAACTGCCTGCAAAAGCTCTCAAGAGGACCAGACCCAACTCTTTTCCCTGAGAGCAGAGGAACAAAACAGTGAAGCTCTAAATCACCCTGATAAAATAAGAATGATGCTCTGTGTGGTGGTAGAAAAGCCAGTGTAGCTCAGGGTCCTGTGTTATTAGACAGTGAACAGATGTCCTGTGACTCAGGTGGAGGAAACAGGCACAGGATGAGAAATGACAAAGATTTGAGTTTGGTAGGATTAAAGGATGTTCAGCATCAAAGCCACAGGCAAGGTTCATACCTTCTGACCCTGAAAGCAATGCTTTGATTCACTGGCCATATTAAAGAAACTATTGGTACCATAAATTGATGCTTAATGTCAGTTGATCCCTTCTACCCACTCCCTTGCCCAGATGGCCTTTATATTGTTCCATGTAAAGTAGAGCAGGTAACTCTAGAAACCTCCATCCTCATGAACAAATATAATTCTCCTGTTATCTTCCTCTTTTCCCCTTTCACAGCTGCAATAAAGATGCCTTCAAGACAGAGAGATTCACACACTTAGAGAACTGCTCCGAAACCAAAAGCATCCCCCCACTTAACACAGCCCAAGAGAGGGCAAGGTACCTGGTACTCACTGAGACGGCTGCTGAGATAATGAAAACCATGCTGGCTTCCTGCATCCTCCTGATGGATGACAGTCACTTCAGAGGGGCCAAGCCATAGACAAAGTGTAAGGATCTGCTGAGAGCTGCTGAAGCCTGCAATCACCTCAACCTGAGGCTCTGCTATCAGGGGTAAGTTAACCCCCAGATGAGCTCTCAGCAGGGGTCAGGCTGCAGCAGTGGGAGGCAGAGCTAATGAAGGCGCTGCATCAGTCAGGCTTGTTCAGCCTCACCTGCAATGTCCCTTTTCAGATGTTCTCTCTATGATCTGAACAAGGAAGAGCTGGAATAAAAAGCACATTTAATCTTTCTCTCCCTGTTTTGAGTTTCTTTGCTGCTTTTCATGGGGGGCACCCCCTAATCTGTGCCGTGAAATGGCATTAAACCCAGGGAACACGGCTCAACGGTGATCAGAGCACGAGGCAGAATTCTCTTGCCTGACATGAAATCTGAAATGGGGAGTTTGTGCCACGATTCTATGGTCCTTTATACCAGGTTGGAGCACAACTGGATCATTTAGCAGGACAAATTCAATCCAGACCATGCCTGGGCACACAATTAGGTTTCTGTTGAATTAGCCAGAGCACATAATACGCCGTTTATGCTGGCTTCATGCCGGCAGCAGGAAGAAAGACAATATCTAACCTGGCACCAAGCCTACCAATACAGACTTCATGTCAGAACTTTGGGAACAGTTTTGAATGGGATCAGTGCTTTGGGTTGTGTGGTCCAGCAGTTTGCATCCCGGAGCCCTAGAGCTAAAGTTTCTGTGGCATCAACCTATGACCATTCTGCAGTGTTTAAAGTGCCTGTTTCTGCCTATTTTGTTTGCTTATTGTGCCTCCTCACATGAGCCCCTCATCCCATTTGAGGTTCCTGTTGAAGTCTCTCGATCCATCTTTGTAATGGTCATGAGTGGCATCTGATTTCTGAAGGGACCTGTGCTTCTGCATGTGGCCATCATACAGAGATGCGTTGGCAAAGCCCGTGCTTGCAGCTCCCAGTGCCTAAAGGGGCTCCAAGAAACCTGGAGAGGGGCTTTGGACAAGGGCCTGTAGGGACAGGCCAAGGGGAATG
>JANHGB010014613.1:0-13306 GCA_026283785.1 Coracopsis vasa | reverse complement strand
GGGCAGGGACACCTTCCACTAGAGCAGCTTGCTCCAAGCTCCTGTGTCCAACCTGGCCTTGAACACTGCCAGGGATGATTCCTGCCTCATGATTCCTGACTGAGCTGTAATGGCTTATGAAAGTGGGATATTTCTTTCAATAGGATCCTCACAATAACGTCTACTAAACCCTGTTTGGCAAGGCTTGTAAAAGAACTTCTGCCAGTTGTTATCACCTGGACCACTGGAATTTTTGCCTTCCATTTCAAAATTAGTTATAATTAATTTAAAATTCACTGGAGGTTTGATCTTTTTGAGAATTGCAGAATTATCCTTTTTTGTCATTGTTCAGACTGAGGAATATTAAAACATAAGGAAAAGCTTTGCTTTTCCTTCAGCCCCCATTATTTAATATAAGCAGTTCTGTCCCTCTGAGAACAGTGCTTCCACTGAGGAGCAGTAACTAAGTTCTGACTTTGCTTTTAAGCCAGATTTCATCTAATATTGGAAGGGATCGTACTTCTCTGCTGCTTTATATCTAGAGTTCATAAAGAAGAAAGACCAAGCTTCTCACGCTGACAGAGTCCATTGGAAATTTAGGTTTTGAGGTTTATGTTGTTGCTATCAGAATCCCATGGAAATAAGTAGATAATCAGGACTTTTTACATGGGAAGGAATGGCAAAGGCAGGATGAGAGCGAGGTCCAGCCCTCCGCCTGACAACAGCAGTCTCTTGCAAGCAGCGCTGCGGTGGGCAGTCCCAGCGCAGTGATTTGTTTGATGTGTTATAAAGCCCTCTCTACCAGCTTGTCGCTGCCACCCACTTGTATTTATTGTGCGCTTTTAGTTTGGCTTGGTAATATTTTTCTGGTGTTTATTTTAAAAGGTCTGCATTTTGTGGTGACAGTCTCCCATTTTCGGAATTAACTGCTAGCAGATGTTGCTGCGTGGTGTGAAGCACACGCAGCAGCTCAAACCGCCCGGCTCTGGATACTGGCCTAGGGAAAAGAATCTTTGTGCTATTCCAGCATGTTTCAGGAGTGTCCATGAAGTGCTTATGTGGAATCTTATTCAGAAAATGAATTACTGTTGTTTTTATGGCTTTTGGGTCGTTTTAGTGTTGGGAATTACTGCTGAAACCTTATAAGCCCGTACCGTGGCTTGAGAAATGAAATATCATTAGAGCGGTGTTATTTGGGAAAGGATTAGCTGCTGTTATGTTATATACAGGCAAATGCATGTAGGTTGTACCTAGAAGCTACAACTGCCTAGTATTGTCCCTTATAAAATCCCTGCTACTGTTGCTCACATCTGCTAAACCTTAGCTTTTGGAGGTCAAATCTTCTGTGTGAGCAGAGCACTTTGATTAGGCTGTTTGTGAAACTATGGCTGCAAATGTGATTGAGGAAGGGGGGTTGTGCTCTTCCTGTTGGAGCAAGGTATTGCAGTTTGGCTGGAGCGTTGTCCTGTTGCCAGGGATGTGCTTTTCCTGCTGCATCTATGAAAGCTCACCCAGTTTTGGACAGAGCACGCTGAGGTTGCATGTGTTGCACAGTGACTTGCTAGGCAGGTAACTAACCTCTCCAGACCATTTATATGCCATGCTACAATTGCTTATCCAGGTAACTAGGTAAGTTTTAAGCACCCACTGTTCTCCATGCCTGTCATCAGCAGGACAAGAAGGAGAGAGAAAGGGTGTTACAATGCAGTGAGTAATTCACTAACCTGTTGGTGGGAAGCTGTGGCCCCATCACAGAAGGTTGTTAAGATCCATTTTTGCTAGTGTTTGTTGGGAATGACATGGGCATAGTCGGTTCTGCATTAGAGCAGGGACATGGAATTAGGAAACCCTTAAAGTTTCCTTTTAAATCTACCAATCTCTGTTTGAACTTCCTTCAAAGGAAGGGGAAAGTTACCTGGGTTTGCCCCATGGGATGCACCACTGGAGAAGAGCTGTCCACTAGATGTCAGTGGCACTTCACTGAAACAAGGTCTAAGCAGCCTTTTCTGGTAGCTCCTTGTATATATGGTCCAGGTATATATGTATATATACCTGTGTATCATCCCTACCAGAGATGATACACAGGTATACAGGTGAGCATCATCACTTGTGCTTGCATCCCTCAGTGCCGCTCCTGTTCTATGGCTTGTCCTGCCTCTCCTCAGACATTCCATGTTAGCAGTCCCCTGGTTAAGACCAGAAAATGAGCCTGTTTTCCATGCTAAGGATTTGAAGAGTCTGTGGATTGGTGCAGTAATGTTTTTGGGATGCAAGCACATCAGGGCAAATGTCTCTCTTGTGAAAGGATTTCAACAGGATTGCTGAGGGTGTTATTTCCTTCTCTTCCAAAAGCAACAGCTAATTCTGTGTTTTATTCTAGGACAAAACTCTCTGCTCATAGGGAACATGCAGCCGTTTGTATGCTTTTTCCCTTTTAGAGACCTGAAAAGAGGACCTGAATGTCCAATAATCTTGTTCAAGATGGGTTATGATGAAGATGGCAGATAAGCACAAGCTGTTTTTCACCAGTGGTTTTTAATGCATAAGTTGGACAAATGCTTTATTTCACTAGACCTGCTAGAGGTCCCTCCAGTTACACCTCCTGTAGTTGGCTCATAGTTGCCCTTTTGTTCGCTTATTTAATCATCTGCCTGGCTTTCAGAGCAGGCTATGAGCATTCAGACTCAAATCAGTCCTTGGAAAGGTCCTGTCATTAGACAGTAAGGCTCAGAGCTGATAATCTGCCCATCACATAATGTGAGCGCAGATGACAATCACTTCCCTCTTTTATGTCATGATATAAAGCCGAAATTGCCTCAAATGAGGAAGAAAGCCATTATTTAATCAATGGAATTGCATCAATTGAGTAAAATTTGTCTCTAGTGTAAACAAATGGAATGTCTTTGCACTCTGTGAAAACAAGAAGAAATTACTTGCAGATCTCGCAGATAGAGACCCATAGGAAGTGGACTTGTAGGCTGACACATTCAGGGGTTTGGAGTATGCATTGAAAGTGGTTATCCAGCTTACACTGGATTGCTTAATGTATTTTTTGCATCATGTGTACGCACTTCTGTGTTTGAACCAATACAAGTGGTATTTGTTGCCTCTTCAGTCATGTTTCATTGGTTGAGAAATGCCTTAGAGCAATGTGGGATTATTCCTCATAAATGCACTAGATAAATAAGAATATGTCAAAACCTAGTTTTACCTTTTGAAGGTGAGGTTTTGAAGCATGTCCCAAAACAGTGGGGTTTTTGGTACATGTACATATAAGAGACTTGATGTGAGATAATCATAGACTCATAGAATCAACAGGGTTGGAAAAGACCTTCAAGATCATCAAGTCCAACTGAAAATAATAACCCCCCCCAAGTTTCCTCCTTGTAGCCCCATACATTCAGAAATAACAGGGCACAATAATGAATTCAGCATTCCTGGATTCATGCTTTTACCCAATTACCCAGTTTTTAGTACTATGAACATTTGATATTTAGTGGCTGCCTCCTGAAGAGCAATCTGTGTGTGTAAAAAGCAGAAGCTGCGTGGCCTATGTGGGATATCAGCCTGCAGATATTTTACATATCCTGACCTTTTCCGAAGGCCCAACGGAAGAAGATTTGAGTGTGTTAAAGATGTGCATTTCTAATCTATAAACACCAAAACTTTGTACTTATTCAAGTGGATTTTGTTTGCATTTTTGTGACTGGTCTAAAGTCACCAGCTGGGTTAAGATCAATCAGGGGTTGGAACTAGATGCTTCTGAGCATCCTGATCCAGGTGAAGATGCCCCTGGTGTTGCAGGGGGATTGGACTTGATGAGCTTTGAAGGTCCCTTCCAACCCAAAGTGTTCTATGATGCTATGTGCTCGGCCTGACACCTCCAGAATGCAAGATATGCCTATGTAAGTCTCCCTTAGTGAATCAGAAATTGGGATTGCTCCACAGATAATTCTGTAGGAAGCAGCTAGTCTGGGAACCAGGTATTTAATCTTTTATTATGACTTTTCTTACTTTTAAAGCTTCTTTGTAGCCTTTTTGAGGTAATGTTGGATGATGGAAAGCAGCACTGCAGGAAGGGCAATAAACCATGGGTTTAACGTGTAGATCTTGCTTCAAGAGGTTTCCAGCACAGCCCCTTTACTCTATGAATGCCTGAAGAACCAAGCTGAAAGACATTTGATAATCTCAGCACTTTGTAGGACTGGTCCTTCACTGTAACACCTGATGTAAAAGGTAGAAATGCAATGCATTCATCCTTTCCTTGCTCTTCTTTGAGTTGTCTGGAGTTGTGGTTATGCGGTGATTTTGAAGGAGTAGGGTCCACAGCAGGGAAGGAGATATCAATTGGAAAAATCCACACCTCTCTGCTGTGGTGTCCTGTTCTGCCATGACCTGTGCCAGGCTCTGACCTGAGGAAGCTTTTACACTGGCTTTTACAGTGCTTTTTACAGGGCTTTTACCCCTGCTTTTACACTGACTGTGTGCAGAGCAAGGAGGGTCTGATTGCCTACTGTCTTTGTCATTTGTCAAGCTAATACCGCATGGAAGAGAGCATTTGAGAGATGCTGGGCTGCATATTTTGCCTAATTGTGGGTGGATGTCTTCTTAGATTTGTTTTCAGGAAGATAAAACAAGAAAGAAATGGCATCTTGGTAGAGCTGGAGGTTTAAGTTGGAGCTCTTGGTTCAGTCCTTGCCCCTGCCAATGAAGGAGCTGCAAATGGTGAACCAAAGTTACAAATGAAATGGGGGTTCCTTGCTGCCCCAAAGTGTTTGGTCTGGATTTCTGACAGTGCATCCTGTATAGCCATTTATCCACAGGAGCCAGAGACTGTGTATTTCCATGGTGGCAACTTCCACTGGACCAGTCTTGGACTCTGCAGGTGGCCTCTTGCTGTGGGGTGTGCTTCCATTTTATGGTGGTGGCATAAAATGTCTGCAGGCAGAGATTATGGGGAGCAGGAATGGTTTGTCCAGCTGAAAACAGAGTGGAAGGGTGTGAGTGCAGAGGCAGGGTCTGTAAATCCTGTGGGACAGCTCATATTCTTCTGGATTTTGGGAAATCAGCGGGAAGGTGACTGCCAGCTCTGGTTTCATGGGGGTGATGCTCCCTGGAACACCCTGGGCACTGGCTTTGTTTACAGGTCAGTGTAATAATAAAGTTCACTTCCTTCCATTGGAGGGGTTGCTTTGGCTGTCTGAATACATTCATTCAGGAATGCCCCACGCAGTAGCTGATAAAGAAAACAGTGCTAGATTGAAGTAAAATAAAGCTATCTAATAGCCAATAATCAGAGTGACATCACTGTGTTTGTCTGAGAATCTGATTCCTACCACTTCTAATTTCATGCTCTAGAGACTTGTTTCTCTTCTTTTGTTATTCAGGATAATTTGTTACCTTTTAACTAAATTAAAAGAAATGCCCTTTATTGTTATGCTCTGCATGGTGAAGCAGACTTAAGCAGCAAGGTAAAGGAATCTGCACCTTGAGAGAGTATCGTGTTGTACTGAGACTTCTGAGAGATCAGCTTTTGAAGACCCTCTTTGTTTTTATGCTGAATATGATCCAGTCCTGGGAATTTAATTTTCTTCTCCAGATCATTATGTTTGCATGTTTTCTTATCAAAGCAGGAATAAGTTTGGGGTAGGAGCCTGTAAATATCTTTTCACATAATTTGTTAGGAGTCACATGGTACTGGTGCCGTTGAAGGGAAAGATGCTGTTTATCTTTTAATCTCACAGTGACATTTAGTCCTTTCAACACGGTTTTCATCTTTAGGGCTCAGTGTATTATTCTGGTTTCCCACACTACGGTAGTCCAGGGATTGGCAGGTCTATGAATAAAACTAAGGGCAATTTTGCCACTCTCCCTTCTGCATCTCCTTATCATGCCCATCATTCGACAAAGTCAGGTTGCCTTCAGTAATGCAGGGTCAGCTCTTTGCTGCATAGCCTTGGTTGGGTAGAGAAGCAGGAGTTTAGCATGTGCTTCTAAGTTGTGTGGGTTTTCTCTCAAGTCAGCCAGCTTTCTCTGTTCAGAGCTCAGATAATTGTCCTTTTGTTCAAAAGGCCATTCTTGTCCATTTTCCGCAGAGAAATCCACCCATTTCCACAAAGAGTTTCTTGTTTCTTTATTGTGATCCCGTACCAGTTGCTGAGGTTTGTGAATGACCATTTCTATTGCTTGTGGAAATACCATGGAATACTTTGTGGGATTTGGAGAAAAAAGTTTCTGCTTTCCTCCTCCTTTCTTCCATTAACACTCTCAATACCACAGCCTGTAAGAAATGATGGTGTGCTGGTGTGTCACTGCAGCCAGGCACGATGGGACGACTTTTGGCTCTGAAGAGGGGAGGAACAGGACCAAAGTCAGTTTTGCAGGTAGATTTGCAAGCTGTGTCTGGTTCATTTAGATACCCTTTTTATTAAGAGTTCAAGCATTAAGGTATGAAAAGTGGAGCGATCCTTTTAGGTCTTCAGCTTCTATGTCTGTCTTCTGTTGATGTTAATGGGGAATGGGCTCAAAGCCTGGGCTCTTCCTCAGTTGTTCCAGGAGCTATATAAAAGCAGAACAAAGGCAATGTGTGTGCATATTACACACTTTTTGACTGGTTATTCTAGAAAGGCAGGAATTTTCCTTAAGAGAGACAAATTCTCTTCTCCTCAACTCCATTAGCTGTATATAGGGATTGAAAAGTCTGACCATTATCATTTAACAGTAGATGCTCTCCATGCTGGCCTTGATAACCTCATTGATGGGAGCAAATGAAATGAGAGCTTGCCTGTTGCAACAGGTTGCATTTCAGGGGATAACTTGATAATCAGTTTTTCCTGAAAAGGACATTATGTCTTAGTAACCATTTCCCTTGTGGGAAATTCTGGTCCATCCAAGTCTGCTCTGCTGCATAGGTACATCCAGGTTTCACATGAGAATGAAAGACTGGACACTGGGATGTCACAAGGAGATTTTGCAGGGGCTTAATGGAGGGTGAGCCACTTTAGCAAGTATGATCTGGATTTGTATTTCACATTGAGCTTTCTAAGGCATAAGTGATTGTAAATCTAACCTAGTTCTGGCCATGGTTGCTTGTAGAGACCTTTCCATGTATTTGGAAGCTTTTTCTACTGATAATCTTTATGCTGATAAATAAAACCAAATACTAGAAGGCAGCAGAGCTCCTGGAGAGCCATCTTGCTTATATAGCTGTTCCTTCCCTGGGTATCTGCCACCGCCTCCAGGGAGCAGGATGCAATGAAACCATAGACGCTCCTTTGAGGGATTCTCACTGAGCTGTTGACAAGTTCTTCATGGGCTGTGGACAATCTACCACTATGCACTTGTGTCACACCACAGGGCCTCCCATTGACGCTTATCCTTTTCGTTTGGCCTCTGACCTCTGCTGCTTGCCACTTAGTGAAGCGGCAGTTCAGAGAAGAAAGCAAAAGTCAGGCCGAGGTAGCTTTCATGTGCCTTGCGTAGCCTGGCTTGTGCTTCTGGCTATTTGTCAGATTACTAATAACTAATACAGATCCTAAAGGGTTTTTCCCCATTTTGAAATAAAGCCCATTCTGGAGCATAAAGGGGCAAACCAGCGTTGTCTCCCTGCTACCCAGATGTGTGCGTTTTCACCCTGACATCATGATTTTCCTTCTCTTTATTCAGAGGTAATGCAGAACTAACCCCAGAGAGTTAAAACAGGCACAAATGCAAATATACAGGTTTGGTCCCTCTGTAGTTTCTCACTTTCGTACATGTTTGTGATCTGTGCTTGGGCTTACGGGAGCTGAAAGCGAAATGCGTGTTTAAGAACAGTTTAGACAATGCATACAGCAACGATTTTGAATGCGATCATCTCATTCATTTGGGTAATTAAAACGCTCATTACAATTGTTCAGTGTATAAACGCCACTCTTTGACATCTGCAATGGAAATAATTGTACTACTCTGGATGTGTGACTGTAGAGCTACAGCATCCCAGCTCTTCACATAGCGATGCCCAAGAATAACCCCAGTGGCCTCTGAGTCTGCTAATTGAATTCCTGCGTTACAGGAGTGCTGAAACCCTCCTGTCTCTAACCAGGATTCTGTGCTGTCGAGGTGTTGTACAAAACCAGAATGAAGCATCACCTCTTGTGACACAGGGGCTGGAAAATAACCCAAGGAGCCTTCTTCATTCCTCTGCTTGACCCCCTGTAGCGGTTGAACGCTACCCCTCCTCCCTCTGGTATGGAAGTGGTCATCAAGTGACAAGTCAGAGCTGGAGGGGGGAAGATGCTGATTTAATTAGAGAGCTAAAGGGTCATTTTTTTCCCTCAGCATGTAGTGCTGTTGTAAGTCAGCACCTATTGATGTGTGATGGTTACAGACAGCCAAGGAACTGGCCTGTAGGTCTGCTCTCCTAGACTTACAATGGCAGAGACAGGACCCTTTGCTTTTAAGAACGATCACTTTGCCCAATTCATTTACAGTCAAGCTGATGCAGAGAAAAGAGTCAGTGAAAATGAACTTAGAGGAAATACATAGGAAGGAGAGCTGGAAAAGCAAAGCAAATGTTAAAGTTTGACAGTGTCATTTACAAAACAGGCAAAGCTCTGCAAATATACTCAAGAGATTTAGGAGCATAAGTTTTCTGGGAAGTCAGCAGGATTTGTGTTCTAAACCCAAAACAGAGTTTTGAGTCTTCTCTCTGGTGGTTGTACATCAGTTTAGCAGGAAGAAAATTGATGTGGAATGTTTAGTTTTGAAGTTTAAGGTGCAGAACTTTGGGAAATGACTGGTTTAGCTTTAAGGAAGTTCATGGTTTACATCTTCAGTTGTGATCAGAGGTTTCCTGATTTACCTAGCGCTGCTGAGATCGCAGTATTACTTGAGAAACGATGCTTTCACTCCAGAAAGAAAATAAGGTTCTGACTCTGCACTGGCTGGAAGAGCTCATGATTGAAAAAGCTGAGCTGTATATGGGGGCTGGAGGGATGTCTGAGCTGTGATTTTAGTATTAATACTTGCTTTTGGCGGGAGCGTGATAAAAAGCGACAATCGGAACAGAAGTTTCTTAGTGATGATTAAACATCAAGGCACTAGCGGTGAAAGGAAGCTGCTGGATATCCTAACAACTTAAGCTAAGGCTGTAATCAGGTTACCTTCACTGCTGCTTTCTTTCATTAGGGTAGATGCAATGGTGGACCGCAGTGAGCACTTAATCCTTTTGCGTGCCTCTCCATGAACTAAGAAGGTGGTCCTTGCTTAAAACAGATAGGCAATCATCAGACCACTAAGGCAGCCAGCTGTGGCTTCATTCACACTGGTGCTCAGTGTCTGCAGGATCAGGGCCAGTATTTGTGACTGCAATCTACTGCATAGCACTTTCTTGGTTCTTGATTCTTACCAGGTGCTCTGCAGACTGTGAAAGCAATTGAAGGTATTATGGTTAGACACGTCATGGAGATTAACTTGATAAATGATCAATTCTGGCCTCGTGCTGGAGATCTAAGTCAATTGTCCGGCTGAAATGTGTAAATCCCTGTGTAAGAGAGATTTATCTCTTTCCAGACTTTTCAGTGCTCTGCGCAAGATGAAAGCAAGCAAGTGCATAATCTTTTCTGGAGGTGATGCTATGTTTTTGCTTCCACTAGGAATGATTTCCTAGGATGTGGTGTCCAGCTGTGTGTATGCAGTGGATGTCCACAAGAAGTCAATGCAGGTGCTTTGGTGAGTGTTTCCACTGGTGAAGCTCTGAATAGCCTAGGATCTGGTAGACATCCTGGGTAGGAAATGGGATCTGCCAAGCATTCCCACCACTATCCCGCAGGTCACATCCTTGTGCTTGGGGCTTGCCCCTGACAAAAGTGATGGAAGTATTTATTCTCCCTAATAGCCTGCAGGAATTCTGCTGCATATGCTTTCGTGGGAATGTTCTCTTCTCCTCTTTCCTCTTTCCCTTCCTCTCTCTCCTGACCCCAGCTTCTCCTGTCTCTTACCTTTACTGGCTTGATCGTACATTTTCCAAGTTTAAGGCTTGCTTATTTTCCCATTGTCCCTAAGTGGCACAGCTGAAGTATTACAGACCAGCCATCAAAGCACCTTTAAAGCAGGGAATTGTCAGGAACTCACATGTGTATGAAAGACTTGTCTTTGCGCAGCAATTTTCGTGGGTTATCGGGGCAAAACATGGCTCGCTTTGACAGTGGTCCCATCATAAGCTCTTACCTTCAGGAATTCAACCTCCTACTTTTACAACCTATTCATAGTCCCTGTGGAAATTTTAAGCGCAGCATGTTAGGATGTTGGTTAACAGCAAATAAACCGGGGCTCTGACCTGCCCATGTGCTAATAATAAGTCATGAGCCTGCTTTTCAAGAAACTCTGTCACAAACGGTGCTTACACAAATAAATGAACGCCTGAATTCCTACAGATCAGCCCATCCAGATGGGGCTGCTGGGGGGTGGGTTAATGAGTTGGCCCTGTGGCCTTGACAGTCTTCATCCAAAACCAGGGGCACATGTTGCTCAGAGGAGCCCATGGCCTCTCTGTTTGTCCAGAGGTGAAATTTAGCATGGAGTGAAGGGCCAGCGAGGGGTCTCTGCCTCAGGCTCGCATGGGGCTTGACTGATAGATAAGGTTTGTGCTAGCAGAGCCCATGTTTAGGGATTAAACTAGCCCTTTTGGTGAGGTCCTGAAGAGGAATGAAGGAATGAACGTTTTGGACAGGCTTTTGTTATATGCCTAGTCCTTAAGGATTTGCAAAGAGGCATTTGTGGGTTAGATAGGGGATGTATGATAATCTCGCTTATACCTTTTCCCGAGTGTGCGTAAAGTATGTATGTGGGATATACAGCATTGGGTGTTTTTGCAAGAATTGGATGGCTTTCACTTCTAGAGTTGATTGTTTGTTATATTACTCTAGTATTAGTTCCACTTTTCCATAATACCAATCAGTTCAGTGTTTTCTGAAAGGACTTTTTTGTACTGCAGAAATGACTTCCATTTGAGTGCAGTGTTGGATTTGCTTAAAATAAGAAATGAGGTTTTGGCCAGTAGACACCCCAGATATTGAGTACCTTTTCTGGGGGGTGGGAGCTGGCTAAAGAAGAGCACCAACAGAAACAACAGTAATATGCAGCTATTACCTCTACTGCAACAGCATTTTGGTTTCTATGTGTACACAGTGACTCTGTTGCTTTATTCCTTGGACAAAAGCGTAGCAGGGATAAGGACAATTAAACTCCTTGGTCTTGGGAGTTGCTTCCTCTTTTGGCTGATACACAGTTTACAGAGTTAGTTCCGTGATTTCTGGTGTCTCAAGAGTGCATTAGAGTTTCACAGCAGGAGATTTGTAAAAGGGAAAGGAATGGTGTACAGGGAATTAAAAGGTCTGTAAAACTAGAGGCTCGCTCTCCTGTGAGGAGTGATCTTGTCTAAATCAATAAACGTCCATGGGCTGTGTTTTTCAGCTGCGATTATAAGGACTGTGTTCAGTCAGTGTGTTCTGAGCAGAGCCAATATCAGCTAAAGAATACCCAAAAACGTATTTACAGCTATTTGTCCAAGTTCTGAATAGCCGTTCCTTTTGTTCTCTGTCTCTTGCTATTCCCAAACCATAATGCAAACAGGTTTTGGCTCTGAGTCCAGTGAAGTATTTCTAAGCATGCTTAACTCCAGGCACATGACTACTCCACTTAACGTTTGTAAGGCTTTCTACAGGCTTAAAGGTAAGCACATGCTTGAATGGTTTGTTAACTCCGAGTCTCATTCTTCCTGAGTCTTTAGGAGAATGTTGTTTTTAATGACTACACCAGGCACAATAAGAGATGGTTTTGAATAAAGATTGTTATTGTTCATTTCCCATTACTCTGTACTCGGTGTTACCCCTGCTCCTGCTAAGCTGTTTATCTTGAGTCAAAACCTGCAGTAAAGGGGCATCAATGAAAAGCTGCATTTTGATGTAACAAACAGTCCAAGGCAGTGATTGAGCAAAAATCTTTAAAGTCCAAGTTTGGTTTTGGGAAATTCTATGTGAACACTTGGAAAAATGGAATAAAGCTAAAGAATAAGGAAACAGTAAAAAAGGACTGATTTCTGCCAAGCCTTACCCTGCAAGGTCCTACAGGCATTACAGGTTTCTACCCATGTAGCTAAGTAGGCTTTAACTCTCTTGCACTCAGCAGTGACTGACTTTGCCCACTCTGATCTCATAGGACAACTCTAGTGCTTAGCTTCTACTGAGTGGGGTGGCTAACTTTTAATACTGTAAAGTTATGTATCTACCATAGGAAAACCAGAGTAATATTGGCAGTGAAGGGAAACCCTGTTTTCATTCACAGTAATTATTAAATCAGTTCTAATTCCAGGGTAGCAGTTAAAGCAATGGAATTCACAGGTATTGGGCAATGATACAGTCACAGCTGAGTTCTTAAAAGTAAGACCATGAAACAGAAAACCAACTAGCTGGTTATGAGGAGGACATGTTGTTTATGAGCTGTTGGGTTACATATTCTGCTGATCCATCTGCCCTTGGAAACCCCTTGCCATCCCTTGAAGGCTAAAATGTCATTCTGAAGATAGGGGCAGGATTCAAGCAGTACCATTCTCCCTAGCTATCTTCTGATGAGGTGTCAGCTTCCTTTTGGCAGAGTCTGGAGGGTAGATAAGGGGCTGTGCTTACAGGCACAAAGGGCTTTTATGAGAAGGTGAGAAAGAGAAAGTTTCAGATTAGCAGGAATTTGTATCTTTATTGTGCTTTTAACTTCAGTTTCCAATCTTTAAACAGATTTTTGCTGGTAAATGAACTCAGTGAACTAATGTCCTATTGCATTTCAGTTTAACCACTCTGACTCTCTGACTTCAAAGCCGGCTCTAAGTCTAGAGAAGAGTTCACAATCCACTTGATTTGGCTACAGAAAAGTGGGTTTGTTGTTTGTGGTCCCCAAACAGGGAGAGCTGTTGAAATAGATCAGCCAAGAATAAAAAAGATCCATTGTATTTGTACCTGGATAAAGAATAATTTCAGCTAGCTCTTCACTGTTAAGGCAAGGACTGCTGGCACTCAGATGGCTGCCAGGGCAGGACATGAAAAAGCATAAAAAGATGCAGTGCCTAAACTTCAGGAGTTTACTTCAAAAGTCCTGGTAGTCTTTTTCTGGGCAAAGCAATTACCAACTTCCTCAGAGTTTTCATAGAATCATGGAATCAACCAGCTTGGAAAAGCCCTTTAAGCTCATCCGGTCCAACCCTTATCCCAGCACTGCCGAGGCCACCACTGACCCATGGCACTGAGGCCTCGTCTCCACGGTGTGTGAACACTTGCAGGGACGGTGACTCCAGCCC
>JANHGB010014609.1:997-33683 GCA_026283785.1 Coracopsis vasa | reverse complement strand
TTGTGTGCGTTAATTAGAAATACGTATAAAAGAGGTGAAATGTGCATTCATGATATCATAAACCAGTTATTATTGATTATGATAAATCAATAAACTGCATTTCAGGTAACTGTTAGCGATCTCAGTATGGAATTTATGGAAGATTTTCTTCCGCTGTAGCCCTATGACATACTTCCCCGCTTTTCTTTCATCTTCCCCTCCCTCCTCCTTTAACATTGAGATGTGTTAACGTGGTCAAAAAGATCTTTTACTGTTTTCATACAGGAGTTTGTTATTTCTTGTGTGTGGATCAAATTTGGAGACATCATCCTTGCAAGCTTCTTGCCTGTTTACTGTCGGCTGTGAAAGTTACATGCCATGGTTTCTACTTCATCTCTGAAGCACTGAGGGATGATGCTGTGTGCTTAAGATCTGCTCTGCTCTTCTCAAAACTAGCTGTATTTCAGTGACTGGCAAAATATTCCCTTTATACCTGTTATTTGTTTTCTGAAGATTCAGGTTAGTTATAACTGCGAAGGACAAAATGTTCTGCTATGACTTTGTCTCATTGTCTCTTGACCTAGTGATGTAGATGTGCTGTAACTGAGGAGATAAGGTCATCTCAATGAGCATGATGGAAATTGTTAATAGATTGCAGATTTTTTTCCCATAAAAGAATCAATGTTCTGCCTACTGGGAGGGCTACTGGGGACAGCAGCAAAAGCTGTACCTCCAGAAAGGACGGATATGGAGTGAATCCCAGCACAAACTCCTCTCTGTGCTTTGGAAGCTGATTGGCAGGTTTCCAAGGAGCAGATGGTGCCAGCAACATTTTGTTGGTTGTTTGCACACTACTTGCAGCATTGTGGAGCGAAGGCAGCGTGAGGCTGGTCAAAATGGCAGTGCTGCTGTGGCAGAGAATGAGTAGAGTTGTGGCTGCTCAAGAGTGGTGGCTGATAAATTACACCTTGAAAGTAATTGTTGGCACTTGCTGAATGAACTAGCATTGACCTGTTGGTCTCAGAAAGTATTGAAAAAGCCATGTAAACATCACTAATTCTGCAATAAATTGCTCAGAATTGTATAATAATAGGGAGCCATTATTATAGAATCATGATATGAGGATTCTCAAAGCATGTGGAGCTGTCAAACATCAAACCTCCAGTTGCTTTTGGGGAATCTCTATATAAACATATGAAAAGCCAAATTAAAAATCTCATTGCTGAGACTTGTTAGCTATGGGGCTGCATGGACTTGCAAAAAACATTACCTTTTATTTCACAAAGTCCTCAAATTCCTGTTTAAAGTTTGTAATTTGAGAAGCAAACACTAAAATAGAGACCCAGGTCTCAGTTCTGCAAGCTTCCAGACATGTTAGTAGCTACCTGCAAGTAATTAAACATTGTGTTTATACCTTTGGGAAGACAGGGCTGTCCAGGCAAAAAGCAGTAGGGTACCTGGAAGCGGGGAAGAAGAAGGCAGGCTGTGGCTTATGCAGCGCTTCTCTTCACATGCGTCTGTGTCCACTTACCCATCACGCTGGGGGCAGCCTGTCACCAGGGCTCTCTTTGCCTTCAGAAACCTGGGGAACAGTGGTTGGGATGTCTATGCTGTTTGCACTGCACTGCCTGCAGCCTGCAGAGGTGGGTGTTCAAGACAAGGGTCCCTTCACATGCAGAAGCGTCCTCTGCTTGCACCCTGCCCAGCTTCTGTTTGGAAATACATGCATTCAGAGTCACTAAGAATGCCTAAGGATTTCGGGTAGTCGGGCATGAAAGGGTTCATCTAAGCATGTAACATGGGTGGACAGAAGATGGAATTTTGGGGGGGGGTTGGTGGCTTGCTTTTTTGGTAGAATACTGTACGTCCTGACAGAATTCGGATGCAGAGACTAAGAGAATAGTTTTAATATTGTCAGCCATGGCTGGCTAATTCAAAATGAACCCTTTACAAAGTAAGTAAGTTTCAGGAGTACTGAGTAGGATTTGGAGAGTACCTGGCATAACACAGCTGCCCTGCCTTAGGCAGTCAGTTTGGCAAATCTGTGCCCTAATCTTACAAGCAAATGTCAGAGCCAGTTAAAATACTTCCCCAGTAATTTTTGGGGAATCTTTGGAAAGTGGTGGAATATAACAGTAAAGGGATCTGGGTAGGACAACAGATCAACTGACCCACCAGCCTCAGGGGATGTGCAGGCTAAGCCCTAGGCTTATTCTGCAGTGAATCTGATCATCCCCTCACAGCACCTATGAAATGGTTGATGGCAAGGAACTAATAGGTGAAAGTCATGACTTTTGGGGGTGTTTTGATATTATATCCTTCCACAAAGGAGAAGCTGATAAGTAAGCGTTCTTTCATCAGGCTTTTGAGTGCAATGTATTGTTTTTGTCCAAGGTCACTCTATCCATAGTAATTACAATGGTAGCTCCCTGGTGACTCACTGTCTTGTTTTCATTTATGTATCATTCCTTTGGTGTTGTGTATGGAATCAATTAAATTAGTTTGTTTGAAAAAAACCAAACAAAACAAAAACCACCTTTAGTGAGCTACAGAAATGCATACACTCAGCTCCATCAGTTTGGAGATGGTGTGTAATCCTGTTGCTGTGAGTTGTGCCTTTTACCCAATATTCTGTTGCCCCATCTCTTCTTCCTCCTGTTTTGTTTTTGCCCACAGTTGTTGTTAAAATAAAATTGTAGGCTGTGCAAAGGTGACCATTTTGCAAAGCAATCTTTATGAAATTATTCAAAATTATATTAGTGGCTGTAAATAACAAGAAAGAGTAAGAACAGTAAACAGAATCATTCATTAAGAGGGATGAACATTGAAGACTGCGGCATGGGTTGTAGACACATGGGTCATTTCTTTTCCTACCTGTTTTACGTTTAATGAAAACTTACGGGGATCTTAGGGAAAGCTGAGGCAGATTGTGTCTTCTGTGGGAAGAGCCAAGTTAGAGAAACCAACCCCAAGCTTCCAAGGAGTGGGGAAATGTCAAGACTCCCATCCCTGACTCTTGTGGCTGCTTCTTGTCACATCTTATAGACAAAAAAATTGATAAGCTTTAATTCAATGCAGTGAATTTTTAATGTTTACCAATTATGATTGGTTATGATAGTGTTACCAATTATGATTTTTTCCAAGAAACTAAGGGGTCCTTGGCCTTCTCCTACCCTCACAACTGTTTTAATGAGAGATGTCCTTGAATTTCTTTGACATTAAACACAGGCTGTGATTATATGAAGTTAGATAGGGTGACAAGAGACTGAAAGAGGAGAGGCAGGTGTTTTATATCTTTCATCAATTTCTATTTCTGGATTTGGACAGCATTTTAAATTGAAATATTCTAACATAGTTTTTACTACTGCCATAGGTGCTGTTTAACTCCCCTCCCACCTCAGTTCAGATCTGTAACAAATTTGAGTGCACTGTCCTACACATTATACTGAGTTGTGTCTTTGGAGATGTGATATGGGCTGAGATTATGCAGTGTGACAACACTTAACCTAACATAATTCAGTTCAGTGCACTGAGAAGTAGAATGATAGAATATTTTTTTTCCCTAGCATGGGTACCCATCCATTGTCACTCTAGTTACAGCATATTGTCTGATAGGAACAGAAGAATATAGCTGTGTCCTGTTTTCTGCTTACCAGATCAAACTTATCTGAATCCTGCTGCACTTTTGATGTCAGTGTGGTGTGGTAGCAGTGCATTCCACAAATTAATTATATGTTATAAATAGGAATGTCTAATGTATCTTGTCTTGTTTCTCAAACCTCAAACATGCTTTCTATTAGATATCTCACCTTTAAGCTAAATGCTTTCCCATCAGTGTTCCAGTCCCTATCCTATAGGACTCTTCCAGTGCCTGTAATTATTGTAACAATTCTTCATATGCATACCTTGCACGTGTCACAAGAATAGATCACAGTATTTCATATGAAGAGTATGCAGTCATTTTATATACTAGCAACACTGTTTTTCTATAACATTTCAATGTTGGTATGAAGAATTAAGGGGAAGAGAGAGATGCTTACAGTTAGAATTGTCTTTTAAATGTGTTATTTCAGATACGTGAAAATGATGCCAGTATCATTACAGCACTGAGAGATTAGTCCTAAAATGTGTGTCAAGCACAGACAATGATAGTAAGAGCCTCTTTTACTTTAATGGCGTCTTTTGCCTTTTAAGCTAATATTTCTGTAGTTTAATTTGTACGCTCCTTAAGACTTTATTTCTTCTTGTTCTTAATTAACCCAGTTAAGATCATATGCGATTTAAAAATTATACTTACTGTAGACCTAACTTAATTTGGTTCTTCAGTTAGCTCAGCAGCCATAATTCAAAGGGTGGTTTTTTTTTAAGAGATAAAAATCCTTACTTTCATATTTTGATCTTCCCTCTGAGTGTTTTCAAGGAATAAAGCGCTCGAAATTTTTCTTCTATTCCTCTTTCTTTCCACTTCTTACGCCATGAACTTGCACTTTTTAAAAATTAATCAAGAACTGGTAGTCTTGAAAGCAGCCAGCACAGGCTACCGTGGCTGGTACTCATCTGCATGTATGCTGAAATGCATGCAGGAGCATCTGGAGATTGCAGCAATGTCCTCTGCTCTGGCTTCAGTCTGCAGATTGCTAGTACTGCCCCTTTAAAGCAGCTGTACCTGTGGGGGAGTCCTTAAACTCATTGCATGTATTCAGTGTTGGCCGTAGTGTAAGGACTAAAGTGATTAGATGAAGGGTAGCAACAGTGTACTGACTTTTAATGTAAATGTTTTGCCATGATTTTGGCTGTTGGGAATAAACCATTTCTTATGTAATGTGGTGTTTGACCTATAAATCTAACCAAAACTTTGCTAGGCTCTTTTTCTACTAAACTGTCAGCCTCCACTGTCCACTTTCTTAGGCTCTAAAATAAATAATGAAAACTACCATAAACACAGGGTTTGATATTGATTTTTCCAGAGTTTAAGATAATCTGAGGTCTTCAGAGATCAGTATCCTTTACTGTGTCATACGCTTACTTATGCTGCTGCTATAAAAAATAAATAACTGAAGCTCTTTAAGGTCTAGTTTGTGAAAAAGATGAAACATTTATTGGCCACTATATTTTGAACACTGTATTTCTGAAGCTGAATTTGATGCTTTGCGTCCCATAAAATAAAAATGATGAGATTGAAGGCAGTAATCAAAAGAAAAGGGCTCAATGTGTCACTCTGTTGCTGGAATACATGTGTCTGCTTGAACTGAGCTTTACTTCTAATATACTTCCATAAATTTTTAATGATAGCTAATGAATCAAATGCTGAGAGGCCTTGGAGATGAGTTATTTGTCTGATTTTCTTTTCCCTTTCGGTGCTGTGTGGTGCATCTCCTGGATCCCTCTGGTTGCAGGCTGTTTCCAAGATGTGGCTTTCAGTTCAGTCTGTTCCCTGTCCAGCATCTCTTTAGCAAATACCAGGGTAGGGTTCAGCAATACTAGTTCCGAACTTTTAACATCAGCGGATGTTACAAAGACCTGCAGGAACAAAACAAGCGCGGGCAGCGGTGCTCTCCAGGCCTGGCCCACCCCACCAGGTGCCGCTGTGATGCAGTGATGCCTGGAGCTGGCCAGGAAAGCCAGAGACACATACACAGTCCGTAAACTCCTGATTCATGCAAGCAGAAAGGCAAAGGAAATTGCAACCTGCACCCTGTGACCTGACCAAGCTATTGTAAGTCATCAAGGAAGCCTTGATGAATCGGGAGCAGTCGCCTAAATATCAGAGGGCTATTTGGCTGTGCAGAATATCGTACCTACCGAGATACACATTTCTGCAGTGTGACCATATTACAGCATCAGTTTGAAAGGAGAGGGAAAGGAAACTTAGGAGTCAAGATTCAGAGGGAAGTGGCTCAGCAGCTTGCAGTCAGCTTTGTGTCTCCCTCCAAGTGTATGATCTATGCCAACAGCTTTGCGTCTCCCTCCAAGTGTGTATGGTCTATGCCAACAGGCATGTCTGCACAGCACAGAGAAGCGCTCAGTTCTCTGGCTGCTTCAAGCATGGTGGTCTCTGTTACTCAACATGCTTTGCTGGTGGCACCTCAGAAGTGGCATTTTGGCAGGAAAGAAATGTGTGAGGTGAGATCATGATGTAAATTGAAAGCGAGCTTTGTCAGCCACCCAAATGGAATTAATTGTGCTATGGATTAGGTAACCCAGATTACTCCTGCCTGTGGATCCTTCAAGTCTCCAAGAGGTGCAGGAGCAGAAGATTATGTGATGCTGTTTAGGACGGTGTGCATGTACTAAGCGTGGGAGGGAATGCTGGATTTAAATGGCCAAATACAGGCGAAAAGATGATGGCAGTAGGTGTCTTTTAAAAATTTGCTATTATATTGAGCTGATGAATTGCCAGGTTGTTAAACTACCGTTTCAATAAAATAATGAGAAATAAGGCAATATAGCATTGGTCAGTTATTAGTGGATCCCATTTAAGTAGTAAGGTTTGATTCATCATATTTGCTTACACTTACACATTTCAGTTTCTTTTTGTTTCTGGAGAATCAGATTCCTGCTAGGTGACACAACATATTTTGGGCAAAGCCTCCCAGCCTCACCAGTATTTTGCTCTGTATCCCACCCAGGCAGGTGTAAAATACAGTATACTTTTTTGCTTTCTCTTGTATAAGTCTTATTTCCTGACCTTGTCAAAAATAGTATGTCCAGCACTTTGCTTCATCTTTTCATCCAAGCTCATAATGATGTGAGGCCTCCCCAACTCACTATGCACATGGTTAGTAGGAGAACCAAAACTTGTGATTGTGTGAGAACTTGGTGTGATTCACCAGCTCGACACCAGGTTTACAGGGCTGTTATTGGGATGTATAATTCTTTCTGCACTTCTATCACAAGATACTGTTGCAATTCTTGGAAGAATGGAATGGTATGATGCAAGGTGAATTGAACCCAAATTTCAGAAATGATGATGGCAAGGTTGAACTTGTTCTTCTTTGATACTTGTAGAAAGCACCTGAAATGTTGCTTCTGTTGAGATGGAGGAATTTGAAGGAACAGCACTTTCTAACCGCTATTTTTCAGGCTGGTGTTCTCTTCTCCAAACTCTCCAGAAATCGTGGAGCCACAGTAGGGATCTTAGAATCCTATTTCTGGGGATCTGTTAAGAGTACATACTTCTCAAGAGTATATAGAAGGCCTTGCAGGACACGCTCATTTATCTGATCTGAGAAGGAAAGAAAGTGTTTATCATCTTTCAAAATGATTTATAGAGACTAGCTAATGGTAGCATCTTCAGAAGTCACTTGTATGCTAAATGATACAAGTGAATTTATTCCATGTTAATTTATTCTGGATTGTTTCAAATTTTAGAGAATCACTTGTATGAGGGGATAATACTTGGTCCCAATATTATTTTTGTGCATCACTTTTAATTGGAATTGCACATGTTAATGTGTAGCTGCACCATTGTATGTGCCAGACAGTTGCAGTTGAGGCAGCAAGCCTACATGTTTCATCTCTTCTGGCAATTATATTTGAAACACTATATTTTGACAAAATTATTCACAATGTACAACCCTATCAATACAAGCCTAGCTGCCTGAGTGTAAACAGTTTACATTCATAGAGCTGGAAAGTCTCACATAGTATGAGTAATTGGATTGTTGAATGGTTGAAATGGCACCGACTGGGATATAGTCTTCTTTTGACTGACATAATATGATATTCAGATTATTGCTTTTGATGACTTCCATTTCAGTAGGCACACCATACATGAAAAAGCGTGCAGTATACTTTAATGGCTTAACTCTTAATAGTAAACCTTATTGAACTTTATTCTGGAAACTTGACAGTGGAAGCTGGCTGAAGTTAAAAGTGAGCTTTGAAGCCCAAAGCAAAATTACTTTGAACCTGAATGTATGGGATAAACCTCAACTGCTATTCAGAATATATGTAGAATATTTTCAGCTATTAATATTTAAATTATTTTTGTACTTAGCAACAACTGCACCAACTTTAGCCTCTACTGCTCTTCTAGCTGTGTTAAAGTATACTGAAATCAGGAATTCATGACTGCACACAGACATCTGGAGCCAGAGATTCGGCAGACTTTTGAAGTCAATGGAGTTGCTCTGATTAACACCTTCTGAGGATGTGCCCTATGAAATCAGTGACAGTCCAGGCTTAGATATCCTAGGTGAAATTTAGTGAACCTGGAAGAGTCATAGGATTTCAGAGTGGGTATTGTTTCTTTTAAAGGTTGATTGGGCCTTCCTCTGTCTCTGTTGAGTGCTCCACATAGTCTAATTAGTGGGGGGGGGGTGCGGTAACTATTTCTGGGATTAATTCAGTATCACTTTCAACTTTCATTCTTTTCCTTCTAAGAAATCAGATGGCTTTATGGTAATTCCTTGCTGGTCTCTAAATCCCTAAATCTCTTTCCTGTTTCTCACTTCTATAGCGTATTAAGTGTTACTCAATAATGTAGAAGTTAGTGTGTTTGACTGTGTGTTTAATTGCACCATTTTAAGCATAAACAACTTTAAAGTCATGTTATTTCAAAGTGAATATATGTTGCATGACATACTCTCAGGCTCAGTGGTAAGCTTGGCTGGTATTTGTTGGCTTCCAGCTATATTAAGTACTTTAACATATCATAACCCAAATGTAAAATTGCATCTTACTGCAATACTGAAGAAGCTTGGCCATGGAAAATGGTGGGGCTAATGAACTTTCTGGCAGAGGATATTTGCCTTTCCAGCTGCTGAACGTGAAAATTGGAAGTGTGAGCTCCTAGTATATTGGTCCCCAACCCATAGTAAACCACCCTATAATGCAGGGTGACAAGGGAGACCACAGTAATGTTGTCTGTTAGCACACTGCGTGTACAATATGTGCACTGTGCTTTGTGGGACCATAGGCTTGTTAAGGAGATTCTCATGGAGGTAACTTGCAGTGCAAGGGCTTCGCATTTCTGTTTACCCTAGGAGTGATGCTGCTGTGCTGTTACCAAGTACCAGGCAAAAGGCAAAGTTCATGTGTCTGGAATAGGGTCTTGCTTTATAACAGAGGGTCTGTAGCAAACAAAAGTCAGGGAATTTCTACATCACATACACTACGCTTAGTAGCCACTCACTGGCTCACTTTTGGGAAAAGTTATGAGAGTTGTCACTGCATCCACTGGTCTCAGATGCACTGTGTGAGGTTATGGAAAGGATTACCTCCCCTGAACAGCATCTCTTTATTTTTCTGTGTGTTTACTTAGGCTGTGTGAAGAACTGAGTGAAAGACCATCATCTAAAAGAACTCCAACAAACCAGCCCAAGGAGAGAAGGGCTGTGTTTCACAGAGCCATATTTTCTTGAGAGCTTTTTGTACCAGAAGGGCTTTTGAGCACACACACACAAAAAGGTTTTTTTTAATACTTATAATATCTGCATCTTCTGAGGCCATCAATCTGAACTGTCTGATATGTTACGGGCTATGTCATGGAGTTTAAACTGAGCAATCTAATAGGGTGGTTACTGGGAAATGTATATCAGTGGGAACATTAATGTGCTCTTTTTATATTGAAACCAGGTTTGACAATGTTTATGCAGCCCATGGGCTGAACGTTGATGTTAGTATGAAAGAGGCAGATTGTTTAGCCGAAAGGAGAGGTAAAACTTGTCGTGTCTTCATTACTGACATTAATGTTTTATGCAGTCAGTGCTGCTAGGACTGTTTCTCTGTGTGGGATTATGGTAATTCCTGATCAATTGTGTCTTTGTAAGAAAATATAACCACGCGTAAAATAGCTAAAATGCAAGGTAGCTCTTCATTGCATAAAGACCAATTAGAGCATAGTTTATTACCCACCTGAGGTTTGAAAAGAAAAATGTTCCAATAAAAAGGTCCTTGATCAACAAAATGTGAAAGGACTTAGCAATTTTAGTTCGCTAAGATTTGGCTAACTTGATTGTCCTCATTTCAGAGCAAGGCGTAAATCCATTACATCAAGGTACAGACTTCAGCTTTTACTGCATGAAGACATCTGTCTTGGAAACACAATTACTTAGTTGTCTGTGAGGAGTGGAGGAGCAGAAGAGTGCAAACGGGCTTGGTCCTCTCTGAGGTGTTAGGAAGGGAGGAAAAGCACCGGATGAAGGGCAGTGTAGTGGCTGCTTTGCAATTGCTTTGCCCCTTGACCATAAAACCTTACTCCCTTGATTGTAAAACTTCTGAAACGAAATGAAAAATAGAAGTAAGTGAAGATTTGGCCACCACAGTTAGCACTGGTTTGACTAGCTGCCATGAAATCATTTGATTATCAGAATTTTGCAGTGGATTGTTTGGTTTTTTCTGTCCCCCCCAGGCAACGATGCATCTTCTACTAAATTTATTTGCAATGTTTTGTTTTGAAATGGCAAAACTGATCTCAGTTATGATTTTTATCTTGGCCTCAGTCATGTCAGAGCCCAGCCCAACTCTTTAAAACAAATTCAGCATTGCTTGTTTATATTGATTGCAAGAGTTCCATCCTGCTCTGGTTCAAGCATGTTTATTTTGCAGTAGAAGGATGATACTTCGGAGAAGTAGATTTAGTTACTATTAAAAATAATTTCCCTAATGTTTTTCATGCTGAAAAGATTATGAATGAATCTTCAAAAGTGAATAATATGCATAGGAGTATAAGGAATAGCAATACAAAAATCAAGGAGCTCCTTTTGTTCCCCACCCGCTTCCCCAGTGCCAGAGTGACACAAATCCATTTATGCACACACACATTTATTACACAAATAAATGGATGAATAGATAGTGTAGATAGAACGAAAGAACCCTGCTATTTTAGATTGAAGTGCCTGCCACTGACATTAATTTAGATGTAGTATTAGGGAGCCTCTTAAAGGTCAGGTTTCCCCTGGAGCGTTAGTTTACCCTGGACATTTTTACAGATGATGTGCTAAAGATGTAATGCATCTAATAACTACATCTTGGCTTCATCTACTTGATTCATCAAATACCTTCTTGTTCAATACTGAGTTTTCAGTGACATGTTGTATGTGAAATATTAGAAGACAACATGTTAATACTGTGTTGATTACAATTGAATTTTTTTATTTGGAGGTAGATAAAAAGGTGGGGGGAAAAACTAAAGCTCATTTATTGCCTAATGCTAGTGGCTCCTGAAAATAGGGACCTCTCGTTGTTTGATTAAGGGAAGATGGTTATGAATGACAACTGCACTTTCCTGAGAAGGTGGTAGTCAGATGCTTAGAGCTGTTACTGCTAGAACAACTTCATGACTACCCATGCAGATGGGTTTGTCATGTTGCATGTAAAATGTTACATATACAGCCAAATATAATTTCCAGGGTTCATACAAAGCCATAGGTAAAGTGCATTGTTATCACAAAGCAGAGCCTAATTCTTGCTTTTATCCTGTGACCTCTTGATAATACAGATGCTTAATCCATTTTAAGGGGTCTTTTAACTTGATTGTGAAGACCAGAGTTGACCAGAAACCAGAATAGGGCTGCCCTGAGGTTAATAAGATTGTTGCGTTATAGCAGTTTATCTTTCCTACTTGATATGAATATTTTTGCGGTGTGGCACTAGCATTGAGCTGTATGCTCTGCTCTTGTCAGTAAGAACTTCATACAAAGATCAAAAGCACAAAACATTTTTTTAGAAACCAATTGACTTTGAAGTTAGTTGGCTTAGAGTGGCATGTGCCAAAGAGCTGGCAGTGGATCAGTTCAGAAGTTCACCTGGGTTCACCTCTCCATCACTGAATTGCTGTGATAAGTTGCCCAGCTGAAAAATGGTTTTTAGGTTTAAAACCAAACAAATGTAAACCCCTCCCCCCTCCCCCCCCAAGAACTTTAAGATCATCATATGAAAATGAAATACAGGTGTAAAGTTCTGCTATTTCACCAAGAGAAACAATTTTTTTCTGAGCTGCAGAGCTAGAGCTGCAATGCTGGCCAGGGCATGAGGCTTCTGAGGCACCAGGACCGGGATCGCTTCACTGGGTGGGGAAGGGGACCGACTTATATGGGGTGGGTGAAGGAGCTCTACGTTCTTCTGAATTGCAGATCTCTGTAATCGTATTCCTAAAGGAAGAGTGTTTTTTGCATACAGATTCCACTGATAATCCAGTCTTCCCTTGCACCCAGGTGAGGACAAATGTGGTGGAATAAGAAGTTATGGTCTTGCATCCTGAAAAGCACACACACCAAATTAATTTACTTTAGGTTGGGTTGAAGACTAGGTTGTGTGTTCTTTGTCCAAACTTTGTTCTTAAACTCTGAAGCAAAACACAGCCTTGCTTTTGTGGGCTTTTTCTTTTTCCTAGAACTGCCTTTTGTATGTATTGGCAGGAAAAGAGCATTGCTCTTAAGGATCTCAAAGTCAGTTCTGCTTCTGCAGCCTTGGAGCTGCTGTTACATTAAAGAGAGGGAAAAAAAATGCCTTTAAATATTGAATCAGTTTCTAAAGTAAAGAGGTTGAATTTATGATTGATTTTGAAGTGATCTGTGTTTAAACTTTGAATGGGAATAAAATAGTGTCTTGTTCAAATATTGAACTAGTTTTAAAGTTAAATGGCTTGAACATAGAACTCTCTCATGGGAAATTGTATTCTCATTTTAGCCTCTGACTTCTCTTGCATATTGTACTATACCTCATTGTACTCACATGCCAGTGTTTGCTTAGGCTGCACTGAGAAGCTTTCTGATGCGATTTTATTAGTTGATTTAAAAAAACCCCACAAAACAACAACAAAACCGCTAAATACACTGAAAAAAATGATTAGCAGTGGATATTTTTGCAGGGTAATGGAAATTCAGCAGAACAATGTAAGCAAAGGCTTAGGATGCCTTTTAAAGCAGAAGATCAGTGGAGATAAAAGAATTAAAAAACATTGGCATTGAGATGTGGTCACTGAAGTATGGCACGATGAGTGAGAACTAAGTAATGGGAATAGATTAGTCTCTGGAGCTTGGCTGATAATCAGATGAACAAACCATTACCTGTTATTGCTCACCAAGCCCCTCTTAATTTTTGGGGGTGGTGGTTATTCTTTATTGATGAGCATGCTGCAAAAGTTACTATTTTATTACTCTAGTAATAGGCCCATAGTTGTATTTAATAGCATGTGCTGTCAGCTCCTTAGTGTGGCTGTGTGTCTGAATGGGTTTAGTTCTCTGTCGTGGCTTTCAAATTTGGCCTAATGAAAATCTTGTATCAGGAGCAGCAAGAGCTGTATTCCAGGAGTAGACAAAATGCAGCATGAGTAATGTGTGTACTGTTGTCTTACTGGCCATAACATTAGGATGCCCTGTGTATTTTATAGCAAAAATGGCTTTTCAGCTTCTTAACACTTGAGGGTATAATTCAACTGACTAGTTAAATCGATAGCCCCTTTTGCATATTCTCAGTGCACATTTTTCCTTGGTGTGGGTTCATGCAATGGATCAATGTGTCATTGATAGTACTGCTAGCTTGACACTCTATGTCAGACTCTATGGAGTTTGTTGGGAGTTGGAGGAGAAGGTGGAGGTACAGATGAGCTGCTCTTGGTGCTGTTCCCATCTGTGCTGCAGCTAGAAACTGATTTGTGATAGCTGGAGACTTCCTGCAGCTAGAAAGTTTCAATGGCAAATCCAGTGTGTTATGAGTATGTATCTTTATGGCTGCAAGCAAGGCTGATGAGAGTAAACGACATGTGCAGTGTTAGATAACAGTGTGAAAAATGATCTCTGCATTGATGAAAGTTGCATGAACCCATAGTGGAACGCGAGTTTTTTGTTTATTTAAATTTTTAATGCTGCCATGAACTTAAGCAACTGGAAGGGGAGCCTCCATTTAAAAATGAGGAAGACTGAGTTTGGATTGCATTGGGGATGGGAGCATTAGTGCAAATGTTAAAAATCTGAAAGTCTGAAATATTTCTTTCAATAATGTCACTTTGTAAGTCCTTTAAAAAAAATCTGAAGAACTTTAATGCGTATTTGAAGAACACTGTGGAGTCTTATTTAACATTACTGTGGTACAAAACCAGTAAAGAATCAGTGCAGGCTTTTCTGGAGCATAATAAATCTGTGCAGGCAGAATTGAGAAATTATGGTGAATGCAGAAATCTGGATAACTGGCACATTCTAAAAGGTAAATTATGGTCAGTGGAGGCTGTCTATTCAAACACTACTGTTAAGCCTTAGGAGTCACCTATTCCATCATTTTAATAAAACAAGAGGCATGGAAGGAAGCTCATAGTGGGAGGCATGTGCTAGATAGTCAGTGCAGTTGTCTGTACCAGAAAACATCCTCATCCTCCTTTGCATGCATAAAGAGCCTGTTAAACTTCTGGCTGGGGTCTTGGAGGCCTGGTGGTGAAGGGAGAGTGTTCTCCCTCACAGAAAGGCTGGTAATGATTGCTATATGATAAGTAGAAATGTTATTCAGACTCCATTTTCAGCATTAAATCTACATTTTCTCATGCTGTTGGCATTTAATGCCACTTATTTTTCTTAAGACAAAGCTTTTTATACAATCATTGAAAGAAAAAAACCCCCCAACAACCAAACAACCCAAAACAAAGAACAAGCAATGCTAGGTTGGTTAACTAAACCTGTTAAGTGATTGAAAACCTACCACAAATGACAATGAAGTGTCAATCAGTTGTGAATTTTTATGTATTTTCCCCACTAGCCGATAAAGCTTTACTTCTGAATAAGTGGCCTTTTTATAAGAAGGTTTGGTACGGAAGCCATGGGAACAGGAATATTAAGCTCTATCTTTTTGCTTTGGGGCTGATATAGTTATGTAGCATAACTGATATATGTTATGTAGCAAGAGAGAGGGATATGATGACTGATGGATGATGTCAGATGCAGAAATTTTGGATGTCTTCTTTAGTTTTGAGATCCTGCATTTCCTACTGCAGAGTGTATCTCCACTGGCTCTATGGTGGCTGAGAGGATGCTTTGAGAGGTGGTATGTGCTTCTTGCCTTTTGTCTGACCTCCATTAGCACAAATCATGGTATGCTCTAGGTAGGGCAGCCGGTAACTGGTTCCTGAGCTTTGCACATCTCAAACCTGAGGTTTATGGCTTCTCATCCTTTGACTAATTAGCAGGCTTTGCTGACACAGGTTCTCTTGGGCGACTATCTCCAACTAGCTGTGAGTTATGTGGGGTGCCCTTGGTTGTAGGAAAATGTTGGTGGTTTACTCCTGAGCTTGGAAGGACTGACCACATCAAGAGAAGTGAAAGACCAGCTGGCCTACAAAGAGCTTGGCATCAACGCTATTGTGTCATCATTTTTCCAGCAAGTTTGCATGACAATAGGACTTTTTCACTGAGTTGAAGAATAGTATTCACTGGAAAAAAACCCCCACTCTTCCTGTTATTAGTTCATGTGCTTTCCCTTCTTTTAATTGTGAAGGATGTTGGAAATATTTACATTTATTATGTTCTGTGAACTTTGAAATAGTCAGTAGGCAATTCAGACAGGTTTATTATTCTCAGGTTTTCTCATCGTCATCTAGCTTCCATTAAATTCAGTGAAGTTACACTGATCTTTCTTTAGTCTAGTTTTGGCACCAAACTGTGTGTATGTTTCTGCATGTATAGGTGTATGCATGTGAGCCCGCACACACAGACTGTGCACACATTTATATATGTAAATAGAAATGTATTGCAAAAGACTTGATGTCTGGAAGACTCGTAACTACATGAGGTGTAATGTGAAACTCCCAGAACACTGTCATTAAGGGCATTCTACAGAAAAGTCAGTGCAGCAGTTTTGAAAGCGTATTAGCTATGCTGAGTATACCCCAGAGGCCTGGGGGTGCTCCTGAGACACACATGGCTATGCCACATACATCACTGGGTGGGTTTTGGATCCCTTTCCTGGCCAAGATGCAAATTTGGAGAAACAATTCCATTTGAGATAAAGAAAATTGTTCTAATGAAGTCTCAAAAAGGAAAGTCGAGACTTAGAAATATGATGACAAAAATTATTTATAGTTTATGCAACCTTAATTTCACCTTCATGAAGCTTTGTTTTATTTGCCTTTTTTTCTTCTTTTTTTGTGGGGACGGGATATATAAAGTAAAGTATTGTATGGATGAGTGTAATCCATTGAATGGTTTATGGACACACTCCTCCAGGGAGTGTTATAAGTTCACCACTGAGTGCTAGATTTTGCATTTGGATCTCTGATTTAACTGCAAGAGGTGTAAAAACTGATGCATGGAGCCAACTCCCTACTGGTTACACATTTGAGACTCAAGTGCTTCATTTGTTACTTTTAAAGCTATAGTAAATAATTTTAAACACGAAGTGAGGGGTTTTTTGTTGGTTTTCTTGGAGGCTTATTGTTTCCAATAAATGATGACAAATGTAAAGCAAATAAAACATTGCATGATCTTGTTAGAAGTTATTATATTGGCTCCAAACCTGTGCGTTTGAAACAGTAGCTACAAGAGACTTGTATATTTTGGTAACTTTACTGACTTTTGTTCTCCTTCTATCTCTTTTTGGGGGTCAGCCATCACAAATGCAGAAGCCATGCAGATCTGGAAATACAGTACTTTTTGTTGGATGGGAAGGATGGGTGAATTAATAATCTAATATGTAGGCTGCTGGCAGCACCCTTGGTGCTTCAGAAGAATCATGGCACAGCTGCAAAAGCAGAACAGATTCATAGAGTTCGAGACCAGCAATAGTGATTAGCATTAGTTATTATTATTGTCACAAATATTTGACTTTTACCATGTCCCAGAGTGGAGCTGGTGCCTCGTTAGAAGTCTCTTAAGTCCTAGATTCAGAAAGTTGGGGATGTAAGTGGAAAGCCTGATGCACAGGTGAGGGGAGAATACTATGCCAGAGAAGCTTTGGTGGAGAGAAGGCAGTAAGGATTATGGACACAGGGTAAATCAGTTACATCTTTTGGGTTCACATTTGTCTTAGAAATGTGTGGGCAAGCTTGCGAGAGAGTATGCACATATTTTGAGTCAGTGTGGTAGGTCTTTACAGTGAGACAGGATGTGAAGAGGACATTCCTTATACATCCTGGTAGTCTGAGGATGTAAAATAGCATGGATTGAGGTGCAGTAAAATTGATGGAGGTACAAGGCTTCTGAAGATTAGTGTCACCACTCGGGTGGAAGAAAAGGAAGAAATACACTAGTAGAGAGATATCACTGAACAATGGTATTTGTTGCCCTCTATTTATGGCTTTAGCAGCCCGCTAAGCTTTTCCTGCAAGAGTTAGACGCTGTTATCTGAACGAACCAAAGCAATGAAAAAATCTCACTGCCTGATAGGAGCTAGGGATAAAGACACAGAAACATAGGCTGATACAGGAGTGTAAGGCAGCTTGTGCCTCACCAAGTTTTATCCCCTGCTGTTGCAGGATACTAAGTCATATAAATTGCTCAGTCTCCCCTGTAGAAGGATTTTTCTCCATCCCATTCCCACAGGATGGTGGTTGGAGCACCTCGCCCTCCTGATGGTTAGACATGTGCTTGTGAATTCCAGTCTTAATGTATTCGCAGCCAAGTCTTAATCATTTGTTCTTATGCCAAAATTGTCTTTTAAGTTGAATAGCTTCTCTGCCTCTCTGTTGCTTATCTCTTCTCCAACCCCCTGCAATTACACAGAAATTACATTCTTTCAAAACAGGTTATAAAACCTTGCATGACATTTGGGCCAGACTGATGGCTCAGTAGTTCACTAGATAGGTTCCTCCCCCGTTCTTAAAAACAGGTATTATGTTTGCTGCTTCTGTAGTCATTTGTATAACCTCTGACTGAAGAGATTTATTAAGGACTAAGTTTTCCAGTAAGTTGAGCTGAGAGCACAAACCTTGTTTGTAAAGTCTCTCATTATTTTCTGCTTGTATATAGAATTTAAACCTTCAGATACCATATCTTGTACAGTTTGCTCACCTTTTTTGAAAGTACAGAAAGGATTTTAGACAACGATTTAACCACCTCAGTGTGCATTTTCTGGCTTTTTTTTCCCTCTCAACCTGTGTGGTGACAAATGGCAGTTGGTGCTGTGGCTTAGTCTGAAAGGGAGAATGTCCTTCAGCTCTGTTGTAGGGATGGTCTTCTGGACTTGGGAAAAGGTAAGGAATCAAGGGAAAGCAGAGGAAATCTTTGGAGTAGAAGGCAAACATCAAGGGAAATAAAAAAGCCATTATGTGTTATGATTTTCTGAAACATTTTTAATTCCCCAAACCAAAAGCAAGGATGAGAAAATTCCAGTTGTTTTTCACTCACAAAAAGCCACTATTAAAACTCTGACTATTTATACATAAATTGAACTGCAGGTGCACTTTTGGGGCGTGGGGAGAGTTCTTAATAAAGTCAATAAAAATCAACCAGAAAATTCTATGGAGACTACACAAAAATAATACATTTTCCTGAAGCAGTGTGGGATAACTCCATAGGTCCTCTTTTCATCTAAATGCTGGTTATTCAGTTTTCCCAGGTGAAGGCTACTTTGATTCCGATGGCCATGTGTCCCATGCAAAACAACTGATGGGGGTACGGTTTCCAAACTTCTTCTTTTTTTTCTACAGCAAGAATATTCCCCCCGCAGTACCCTGGAAGGTTATTGAATAGAGGCATTATTGCAGTCAGTGTGTCATTTTACTATAGCTCAGTTCATTTAGTCCCAGGTGTACTACGTGTGTGTTCGTTCGAGGGGAGGGCATGGGAGACTTGCCAAGCCCTTCGGTTGTTCTTGGCTCAGAGCCTAAGCACTACATTTTTCTAACTTATGAAATGATTTTCAACTTGTAACCTGTGGCACTTTCAAGGTCGTGATTGGAAGGTGTCAGGTGTGCTTTAAGAGTAGCTCAGCATTAAAAATCCTAAAAGTTTCTTTGTATTTTTTTTCTTTTTCCTAATAATTGCTGGCTAACAAATACCCCAGAAAGCAAACTAGCATGAACTCTTCAACACCTCTCCAAATTCAACAAGACTGACATTTATAGCTTTATTGTAGCAGAGACATGGCATTTGGATTCAGATTGTTTGGACTGCAGAGTGTCAGTATAAATAGCTATGATTGACTTTTGTATGGAGCACATCTGGAAGCAATTTATGGCATTCCAGCTAGATTAAAGCATGTTTTAAAGGCATTTCACCAGTCTCTTTTTATTTCTCCTTCATTTTTTTCTAGCTATGGTGAATAAAGTTTCAAAGACAGTTTAGCTGCTGTTTCTGTTAATGTGGACCATAGCGAAGTCAAATTAAGGGCAACTGGGGAAACTGGTGCATTTGTTTGTTTTTGTTTGTTTTGCTTTGTTTCCCAGAATAGAAAAACCCTGAAGTGAGTGTAACTGGAGCTGTATTCTGCTTTGGAAGGTAAAATATGGCATTTGACACCAGGATACTTACACAGTGAAAGCCAACAAACTAAACAAACTTGAGGTGCTGGAAGTACTGACTCCTGAGAGCAAACTTGGAGAACTTAAATATTTGCTAATGGGGACTGAAATGATGGGGCACACAAACCACCTCGGTGGTTTTGAAGTATATAAAAGTGTATAGAAGCAATAAAAGAAGGGAGAGGAATCACCTGGCATGGCCTGTTGTGCTGTGATTGGGATAATAGAAGGAAATTAAATACATGAAATTTGAAGCTGGATAGAAAGATTTATCTAAAAGGGCTGTTGTGCTGTGGCACGGGGGTAAACTAGGGATAGTAAATGAGCTTGTGCTGCAGAGTGTATGGATTTATTAGCAAGTTTCTAACTGTCTCTGCAGTAGACTTGTTGGCTTGCTAAAGCTTTCCTGCTTGTGGTTATGGTGAACTGCGTTAAAGGCTTGAGTTGCATGGTTTCTCAAGGTGCTGCTGCTGCAGGGTTGGCTGCTGTTGAGACATGTTGTTGGGAAAAGCCTACTGAGAAGCAGTGAAAAGCTGAGAACTCTACTACTGATTACTGTCACCATGGCGTATCAGGTTCCGCCGGTGACAGTGGCTCCTCAAGTCTTTGTGCTTCATAGGAAGTTTCCCCAGTGCTGTAGGGATGTGTGGGAGATGCTGATCAATTTAATTTTCATGAGCAGGATGGACTAATTGTTTAGGGGGTTTTGTGGTGCTTTTCTTACAGCACAAAATTCATGTTAAATGCATTGTCTACAGATATACCTGTACTGCCGTCAGACGTGTGGCTTCAACACCAGTGGATGAATAAACTTTTGCCTGTCTGGTCTGCCTGAGCTACAAAGTGCAGTGGCATAGATGTGAGCCACAGATGTGGAGTAGATGTGAGCACCTATCTCCAAGCCAGCCAAGTTGCTCCATTTTCATCAGTATCAGTACCTGAATAGGCTCAACTAAACCTGTTTTGGGAGCATATCTTTGCTCTAGTTGCTTTATTCTGTGGGCAATAGCTCTTTAGACCTTATTTCCTTGCTCTTGGATGTGGAGGGGAATACTGTTTCAGTCCCTCACATCCTTTATGAGTGGTGTGAAAGTGTAGGCTTCTTTGATTCTGCCTTCAGAGAAGTATTTAGGATGATAACATAAAATGGACAAGTAAGAAAATAAAGTCTGAAACCATTAAGTAGATTAATTGCAGTTCTAAATTAATATAGGGAAGAGTATGAGAGCACATGACTTCTTGGTAGGAGCTGTCTCTTGTGAGGATAAATCAACACAAGAAAAGAATTGTAAAAGTCATGAAGGTGGGATATTACTTTGGCAGCCGGCTCAGAGGCAAAAGTGCTTGGGAGATAATTTTCTTTTAAATGCTGTAACTTAATTTTTTACTGCACTTCTGGCCTTCCTCGTGCCAGAGATGAGGTTACAGAGATTTTGACAAATTTTGTTTTATTTTAATTTATTTTATTCCAGTCTTAATAAATCCCACTTTTAATTAGACCGTATAAGGCTCAAACTGCCCTCTAGGAATTTTATGCAGACTGCAGGGGAAAGGTTAAACAATATTCAGCCTTCAAAAAGTGGCAATGATAATGAACTCCCGGAGCTTACCCCGCTTGGATCTTTTCCCAGCCAAGACAGAACATAGACAAAAGCCATGAAAAGGATTCCGGTGCTCTTGTGAGGGTCTGGAGTCTGGCAGGTGCATGATGCCTGTATAATTACATTTGCAGGACTAAGTTTAAGAGTTCATTGAGATATTGCATATATGTAAAGAGTGTGTTTGCATACATAAAATGGTCATTCTGTATCAACAGATGCAGTTGGTGGTAGAAAAGCTTTTATTTGGAAGTACATCCCTTTGGGGTCCAGCTAGGTGATTTTGAAGGCACTGAACAGGTGAACTTGCTTTCCTTGTTAAGCAAGAAGTTTCTGTTCCATTTTGTGCATGACCTTGGCTCACTTTGTAGGATGAGAAGCGTGTATTGCTTCAGATTTTGCATCTGAGTACTTTGCTGTGAAATTCTGTGCCATGACAGAACGTGCCTTGTGCTTCAGCATCTGAGCTTTGTTAAAAACCCAAGTCTTTCTGGTGCTCTCGCGTGTGAAGATGGGCACAATGCCCTAAACCAGAGGTGCGAAACCAGTGTGCTGCTCTTCCCGAGTTTTCACACAGCCTGAAGCAAGAGGTGTCCAATTTGAATCGTTCATTCACTGTTAGCGTGGGAGCACTCAACTGGTAATTCAGATGGTTCTGTTGGTCATTTCATGTGTTTAAAAGAAACATCATGAATATTAAGGCTTTTCCTAGCAGTTAGAAAGAATAAAGGAATTGCGTTACAGCCAGGCACTGCCTAAACAGAACTGGGATGCCACCAAATACCCTCCCAGTTCACTCTGTTTAGCCATAGCCATCGGCACAATTTGCCTTACGTATACCCAGATTTAACATTTAGATATTCGTAACAACAACTTACTGTTGTAGGCAGCTTCCTTTGTCACTCGTGACAGCTGGAAAGAAACTGGGCTATGCTTGCAAACCTATTTAGGTCTTGAAGTTCTCCCATTCACTCGTTGTCTACTAATTTTATCCTTTGTGAAATGTTTGCTGCCACGTTACGTACAGAAAACACACTGACCGCTCCCAAGCTCCCAGGTCCCTTGGGAGCCCTGCAGGCACCATGGTTTTGCCGCCTCCTCACAGTCCCTGGAGCTCCTTCGCTGACTAAGGCCACAAATTACCCTCCGTGCTAATCTTCATAAAGCACAGGAGGGGTAGCAGTCCCCTGTGGGGCTGCCAGCAAACTCAGGGTTGCTTTAACTGCCTGATGGGAGGTGCATGAATGTAGTGAAAACTCCTTTAGGGATGGGTTTGATGAAAGAGACAACAGTGTATGCAGAGGAAGGCAGAAAGCCCATATCCTGCTTGACATTACATTTCACACTCTCTATAACTACCCGAAAGGAGGATGGAGAGAGGAGGTGGCTGGTTTCTTCTCCCAAGTAACAAGTGATAGGACAAGAGGTAATGGCCTCAAGCTGTGCCAGCGGAGGTTTAGATTGGATGTTAGGAAAAAATTCTTCACTGAGAGGGTGCTCAGGCATTGGAACAGGCTGCCCAGGGCAGTGGTGGAATCACCATCCCTGGAAGTATTCAAAAACCGTGCAGATGAGGCCCTTAGTGACATGGTTGAGTGACATGGCAGGGCTTGGACTTGATGATCTTAAACGTCTTTTCCAACCCAGATGTTTGGTATCTTGTGTCATTTTCCAAAGTGCCTGAGAGGGTTCAGTTTTCTGCATAGATTTGTATATACATTATTAAAAAAATAATTAAAAAATAACAATGTTTTGGTGCTAAAGCTTCACTGACTCAACAGTGCTTGCAGTGGCTTCAACTGAGCAGAGATGCTTTCACCCCTCCTTCCAGCAGCACCTGCACACACCTGCAGCCGTTTCGAGCATTCTGCAGGAATAGCCATTGCAGCCAGTACTGCATTCATGCATGCGCCCTGAAAGAAAACACGCAGAAAATGACTGTAATTGGTTTATGCTGCCTGATTAATTTATTACTTATTTCCTGACAAGTTCATTGAAATGTAATTTTCTGAGTGGTGATAATATCCACAGAGTAAAAGATGGAGGATGGACAAGTTGAGAATACTAAATCATGAACAACATTGTTGCAGGCAGACTTTGTTCGCCTTTTCATTAGAGATTGCATTCTGTTATTATATGGCCTCATTAGTTATGCTGATTGAGGCAGGGGAAACTTTAATGACTGCTGTGTTAGGCATTGGAAGCATATTTTAACTTACTGATGTAGAGTACGGAAAATAATTGCTAGAGCTGTATTAGCAGGATTGATAGGGGCACCTTAGACTCTCCATTACTTTCAGATACGGCGAGCTCAGTGATTGTTTTCGTTATGGATGATAGCTGACTTTCTCGTTATTTTTGTTGTTACAGGTTTAGAGCGCACAATTTTTGTTTCCGATAGCTTTATTCTTTTAATTCACAAGCTGCCTTGCCAGTGTGCTGTGGCAAGGGAGCTGTCCTGTAAAATTCACAGGCTGGCTTTGCGCTATGCCATTATTCAGCAGTCTCATAAAATGTTTATCTGGTCATCTCTTATCAGGCTCATTTAAAAAAAGATATTTAAAACTGACATTCTTGCACAGTCTCTAATTTACAAATAGCAATAAATAGTCCAGGCAGCGTGCCAGAGACACCTTGGAGGTTTGTAACTTGATGCTGGCTGGAGCGCTGGATGAGGACTGTGACAATTCCATGCTTTTTTAATAATTAAAACATTGAACTGTTCTTGTACCTGATCCAAACCAGTGTTAGTAAGGTTGATCTTTAAATCAGATACCGTGTGGCTGCTGAGCCGACTTACACCTAGTGTAAACTCACTGGGAGTTTCCAAATAATTTTCTGTGTGGATTTTCTTAGTAGTGATTGTCATTGAGATTAGTCTGCTGACTATATGTATTTTTTATATACATACATAAGTCAATGGAAAGCATAATTTAGTGTGTTTTACTGAAACAGTAACATTTATAAATGTAAATGTTGCCTGTTCACCAAAATAAAGTGTAATGCAAGTTAGAAGCACCATTTTATATGGAAAGAGTTGACAGGGGGTATGGAAGTTTGCTTAGTGAGAGCTAGATTATTTTTTTTGATTTTTCAAAGAGACTATTTATAATGTCAGCCAAAAAGCTTTATAAATAAATGAGGCATTAGACTTACAACAGAAAGCAGTATAAATTATAACAATGATGATGATTACCCATTTCACTGACAGGCATGTGTAATGTTTTATTTGTGTTTGAACTGAAGGAGTCTGATGGTGTATTTTAGAAATAGGTAATGAAGAATTAATTGTTTCTTTATTAATATTAGTGATGTTTAATGGTAATATATCCTCTTGCTCTGAGAATGGATGTGTGGGTGACATTGTTCAGAAGTGCTTTCCAATTATTTTAACAGAAACCATATGTACAGAGGGTAGGCGAAGTGCAGGATATCAAGTCTAGGTAATTGATGCTATGCAGACTTCATAGACTTTCTCATTTCGTTTTTAATTAAAGTTTCAGTGCAATAGAATCCTTTAAAGTAAATTAAAATTAATCATCAGTAGGTAAAGCTGCTCTGAGGAGAACATAAAGCCGCCAAAACTGTTTTTCATATTGTGCAAAAATTGATGAATTAGTCAATATTAATTGATTTATATGTAAGTGTACCATGTGAACTATTTGGGAAACTTAAAAAATGTTGGATGTGAATCCTGTTAGGGCAACAGTTATTTTGTCATGGGTATCAATCAATAAATACTTAAGTAGATTACAGATCCAATATTATTGTACTAGTTCAACTATGTGATTACATTTGACAAACTCTGTGTGGTTATCTTTCAAAAGAGATTTTTATGTAATTTCCCTTTTGTGTTAATTTTTCATTATTCTTTTCTACAGTGATGATCATTGAGATCATCAGTCTTAAGGGGTACACGAAAATCAATTTTAAAAGCCACCTTTCATACACATGTATGTATTTTTATGAAACTTCTATGCTACATATTTCCTTTTCTGTTAGGAATCTGTTTTTTCCACTGAATGTGATTCCCTTTAAATGTAGTACTGAAATAAATTAACTTTTCAACAATTCAGTGGTATGTGCTAAAATATTGTGAATGGCTATAAAGGAAAAGTCCCAGATTTTATTTAGATAAAAATCCTCCTGATGTTAGAAGTTGAAATCCTGACACTGTTGGAACCATTGTAAAATATCCTGTTGAGTTCAATGGCGCTGGCAGTTTCACCTCTGAATTTTTCTGAAAGTGAGGGTAACATGTTAGGAATTAAGATAAGGCGATCCGGGCATTAAACTTCCTCTGAATCTTCTGCAAATCCAAACCATATTTCTTTGTGCTTCAGCTGCCTGGATGTGAAAAAGTGATAATAGTTTCTTGTATCATAGAAATGCTGGAAAAAGAGAAGAACTAAAAGCTGACATATTTTTCTCTCATGTTTTCGTGAGCTTGTAAACATACAAGTATGTAGATGGGTTCAACAAATGCCCACAGTGTCTGGATGTTGTATAAATAGCAAGCTAGGAATGGTACATGCCGTCCAGATAACTAGATAATTCTTGGAAAACGCAAAAATAACTTTGTACCTAGGAAGCTGTCACGATGTTCACGGAGTGGCATGATTTAACTGTGTTGTGAGATACAACAAATCCTTGCTAGGGGAAAGGACCTTTCCTGTGTTTTTCACATTTGTTCTCTGTTGACAAGGAAAAAGATGAGTAGATGATGATAATTTGAGCACATGCTGAACCTTTAACATATAACTAAGCCTGCTTAAATACATGTTGTCCTGGTCTGAGGGCCTGCAGCTCCTGCTCAACAAGCAGCATCTAAAGAGATCGAAGATATGATAAGATATAAGGATTTAGCAGGCAGCCCTTTTTCATAGAAGATGCGAATTTAAAGGTAAACAAAAATTCCACCATGCAAGCGTATGTTTTTTCTTTGTCATAGTTATAACATTTTTGCTGGGAGTGGTAAAATACCTCCTTTTTGTTCATGCACCTGTGAGAGGTTTAGTTCAGGTTAGAGAGCCTGAGCACTGGTTGGGGGGGGCGGTCAGGTTTGGTGGTAATGAAAACCAGATAATCTGCACTGGTTTGTGAAAACATGAAGGGCATGTAGAGGGCATGTGAGTGAGTGAGTTGGGCTGACAGTATTTCTAATGATACAAAAAGAATAAAATAATCCTTTACTTTCTCCAGTCAACCATTTATTGGGCACTAAGAACAATTAAATATGGGAAATAAAATCGAATGGCCTTTTAAGCAATCAATGTAAACTTCTGTACTAAATTACTGCAGAATAAAAATACACTGTGTCATCAGTCTTTAAATACCTTGCTCATTAAAAGGTTGTGCACTGACCTCTGATCCCTAATCCTCTGGATTATTAGTATTAATTTCTTTTTCTTTTTTTGTCTTTCTCATTTTTTACAGGACAGTGGGAGTCAGTTTCCACATCTATCAAATTAAAGTACGGTTTTAAGAAAACAAGTTATTTAACTCATAGTTTGAAAGGAGAAATAACCTGGTTCTCTCTTTGTTGTTTGTGCAGTGTGCATGGATGTTTAATGTTGTTTTTAAGGTTGTTGTTATTTGAAGGAGGAAGATTCGCCACCCTGACTTTTCCAGTGTGTCAGGTATCCATCCAGATGAGGTTATGAGCCCAGGTTTAAGCCTGCTCCTGCTCCCCAGGCTGCAGGAGCTCGGGGCGGGGGAGCTGGTGTGCTTCACTGGTCACAGAGGGGACTCCGGGAGCCTGAGCAGCTCCAGCAGCCGGAGGGTTTCTCTCCCACGTGCATCTGCCCATCGCATGACCCAGCTGCTTGGTTCCTCAGTGAACTATGGGATGATGGGTCACAGCACCGCAAGGAACAAATCTTCAGCCTTAGTGAGATCTCGGTGACTTGCGAGTAATGCTGCTGCTGGCGGGGGGAAAGCTTGTTTGTTTTTCAAGCCAATAGCTTGCAGTGTTGATTTTCATCTGCTTTTCCACAGCCCTTTCTTTTTTTTTTCCTCTTTTCCCCTCTGTTAACTAGGTATGTTTAGGTATTTTGTCGCTCTCTGCTTCTGCCCTGTTGTATTACTGCAGTATTGTTGGCAGAATGAGTTTATCAGTGCATGCCTTTCACATATGGCACTGAACTGCTTTATGGTGGAGTTTTAGAGGGATCATAGTTGCCTAAACCCCTTTCTTTGCAGAGTTGAAAATGTCATCAGCTTAAGTGGCAAGTGGGGTTTTTATAGGGGTGAACGAAACTCATTTTAAGCATATCAAAAAAGTGAAGAGGAGAGCAGGGTACCCCCTTGGTCTGAGAGTAGCATAGGTAACGCTCCGTGGTTGAACTTCCAGAAAGGTGGTGGTGGTTTATGTTCTTTTTAATGACCTGTGTGCTACTGGGGGTCAGTTGCTCTGGCTTTGAGGGGTGTGTAGGCTTGAACCGCAGCCATAAACTCTGTAGTAAATTGTCCTCAAATTAATTTTTCTGAGGAATCAGGATTCATGCACTTTCCACTGCCTGGATGGCTGAGTCTGCTGTGACACAGGGGTGGCTGCGCCTTCATTGCCAAAAGCTGTTTTGTGACCATCGCTTTTTTCCCTTCCCATGTTTTAAGTGACTGGTAAAGCTTTCTTCTCTCCAGGCAGTATTGGCACTGCCTGTTTTCAGCTATAAACCCTGCACCTGCCATGTGGGTATCCTTCTAGTGACTGCATTGGGCTGCCTTTGAAGAGCTCTGCAATAATTGCCTCGTGTTCATTGATTCATCTCATATTTATTGTGATGGCTTTAACAAAGCTGATTTCATTTCATATTCATCCCAGCGTTCATACACAACTTTTCACTGTAATTCATCATCGTTTAACCAAACGTTGCCCTGAAACCCTTTGCTCAGAGGGAAATCTGGAATTGTCTCACCACTGTTTTACCCATAGCAGCTTTGTCAGTCAGGAAAAGTTTTCAGTGAAATGCTAACCTTGATGTGAGAAGCAGATTTCATCACTGGAAATCAGAATAGAAAGAAAAATAAGTTTGTTTCTGCATCTAGAAAGAGAAGCAGTAGGAGACAAAGACTTGTTGCAAACAGGCTAATGAAATAGTTATAAATGTGTATGATTCACTTTTAAAAGGTATATCACTTATATTTCAACATCTCAACTGTAGTTGAACACATTGTCTTTCTTTATTCTGGTATTTCCATAGGTCAGTGACTTGGTGGTAAGTAATATATCAGAAGTTTAACAGGATAAGAAGCTAAGCAGTTGTAATACCTGTCACAACTGCCCTTTCTATCTTATTTTCCTTTTAATGGTAATAGATATTGTTTTTGAGGGGTTTACAATAGATTTTCTAAGAATTCTCTAACAACACATGAAATATTGGCATTTTATTTTCTAAACATTTTCTAAAACACAGAAGAAAACCTGGAAATTTGAAATGGAACCTTCTGTTCCTCTTCCTACATTTGTGTGGAAATTTGTTATCCACATGTTGCATTACCCAAGTATTTTTCATGGTTTGCGCTATATATTTGTGTACTTTAGTTTTTCAGTTACCTTTATTTTGGGGTCATTTTATCTGTGGACTGGATAAAGCTTGGTGTTGCTGGCATCAGGGAGAACACTTCATCTGAAGTGAGAAAGCAACCTCTTTCACCCCTGCAATGGATTCTTAAACAGGGCCTAACACAAAGTCTTTACCAGTGTGTTTGGAGACTGACATTGATGTGAGCATACTTTTCATCAGACTGGTAAAGGATTGTTTGTTGTAGGCACTTTCTCCTCTTTCAAGCCAGTAGCACTATAAATGGAGTTTTTCTATAAATAGTACTATTACCTGCCTGATATGCTTTTCCCTTCTAGTTTGACAGAATTTCTTTTCTTTGCCTTATAGTCCAATACAACACAGAGCCCAGCAGTTTCTTTCGAGTGATGTCTATTTTTCTTCATTTTCCACTGTCTAAAGTACTCCAGTGTCTCTTCCATTGTGCTGCTTGAGCTTTAATTCTTTTTGAACTCGTTATTACAGGAAGAGCAGGGGACTGAAGGTGTGCTGCAAAGGGAGAGGTCCTTCAGATTTGGGAACTGCTTTTCAAAAATTGTGAGTTGAAAACTTGCTTGGAATTATTTCTGCGTCTTAAGTGTATTGTGGCTAGAGGAGAGCCAGCTCCCTTAGTGCTAAGTGCCATGGGCGCATGGGATATTGGTCTTACTTTGGTGGCAGCAAGGAGAGATGATAGAATTGCAGTTGTGTTTCTAATTTGCAGGCTGTGTAATTTCCTGGCCAGAGAGGATGCTTGCCTCAATCATGTGTTTGAAGATTTTTTTTTATGCATTGTACCATCAGCTGCATAAATCGTGCAGTCTTTCCTTGATAGTAAATTTCTTTGTCTTCAGCTCTGAGGTAGAGCACGGAAACACAGGTACATTTTAGACATACTTAAACATAGCTTAACCCCAGTTGGTGTAGCTAAGCTGTTGTGTCAACTGAAAGCGTTATGTGCACTCTTCTGTGTAGGGACTTCCCAAGCCAGGCTCCTGATCCTGCTTACACGGAGCTGAGTTGCCTTGCAGGTGTGAGGAGGGGTGGAGAACCTCCAGAGTTTATACCCAGAAGGAATTACAAAATGGTGATGGGCTGTAATATACTGCGTGCACAGCACAGGGTTATATAGTACATGTAACTGTGCCTTGTGCCCGTATATTACACAGGACACTGTAATGTATACAGGACACTGTAATGTATACAGGACACTTACAGTACACGTAACAATGTACTGCCTGGTCTAGCTCAAGAGGGACATTCAGGTGGCATCTAAGTATGAGAGTATTTGGCCAAGTAATGGCTAATGCTGGTATTGTTATTGACATCCAGTATAAATACCTCAGTTTTGCCTATTTCAGTGAAACTATAGAGAAGGGCTGTTACTTGAAAAGTAGTACCTGAAAAATGTATTTGTTTTTTCCTAAGCAAGCTGTGTACCCACTTAGAATGCACTGCTAAAATCCAGTTACATTGTAGTGCTCTTGCGCTTCTAGTGACTATTAGTCATGTTAAATGTTAAAAGAAAATTATCTTAAAAAGCATGTGTAGAGCTGTTAAGTAATGTATAATTTGTGTTTGTAGTGAAGATGAATAGCCTTATGCTCACCAAAATGCTGGACATACGCAGAGGCAAGGCCTGAGGCATCCCAACCCAGAACTCTCAGTGGCATGATCCAGTATGTAATATTCTCCTGTGCATGTAGTGGTGGTGTGAAAGTGACTTTTCCCAAAAGCCTGGCACAGATTTGCAGCCACCAGTAGTGCTACTAGAGTGACATGAGGGAAAGCTTCTCAAATTAAATATTTCAGGTGCTAAGAAGCGGGTGTCCCAGTTTCTTAGAGAGGCTGGTGAAGCTGACAAGCGATGCAGATGTGTTAAGACTTCATTCAAAGTCCAGTAAATACCTGATACAAGCTGTAAACTGGCTTTTGCATATTCAGTTGCAGGGGAAGGCTGTTCCCTGCATGAACAGTCCCGAGCTCAACTCCCCTGTCTCCTTCAGGAGTAGTAAGTCATCGCTGTGATGATATGCCTCAGTGATTTTACTGTCTATGAAATAGAGACCATCTTCATATGAACCTCTGGGGGTTCTCTGTAATAATATTGTATTTTTAAAAAATGGCTGTACCACTCTACATAATCTTCACTAATCGGTACATAAACCCTGTTTGGCAGTTTAAACTGTATGCACAAAATATGAGGTTTGGCTCTGCCTATTCCAGTAGTTAAAAGCCTTACTCTGGTGTGAAACACTTAGTTAATTGTTTTAAAGTGCAGTACACAGGCTTGTCTTTCTGTATGCCAGATATATTTTTTGTTGTTGTTGTTCTGTTCCATTGTAACTCTGAGCAAACAAAATCTTTGCTAAATTAAGGGATTACTTTCTGAAAGAAAGCCTTGTTCTGTGGAGTTTCCATGTTGTTTGTGGAGTTAATTGAATAAAAATTCTGCCCATTATTCTGGTGTTTTCACCAAGTAATCTTGTGTCTGGAGCCAATTTTCATCTATTATTAATGTATTCTTGATGGATGGGTTTATTTTCTACCCACATATGGCAAAAATGTATCATTTTAAGCAAGTTACCCCACTCCCTCTTTCCCCATAAACAAAAGCACTTTCATTAATCTGCTTTCAGAAGCCTGAAATGAGAAGTTTCTCCTCCTGCGCACAAATAATTCTAGGTGGGCCATGGATTAAATAATCTACTGGTGATGGGCTATTCAAGTCTCTGCACTATGGGAAAAGGCACCAAAGCCATTGTGAGGTTGGAAAAGAAGTTGTTCTTCATTGCTTGGCCCTCCATGTTTTAGTTGACATTAGTAATGGGAGGATGAGTCATACGATGCTGCCAATATGTAAAATGGTTTCTTTGGGGGATTTCAGGTCCCTATTTTAAATGATTTCAAGTAAAATATGGCATTGGAAACACCCGTTTCTTTGTCAGGTAGATGAGAGAGACTAATAATCTTCCAGGATTTCCACTGTTCCACATTTAGTAATCGTGAAAGATCATACTTGAGTTTTCTAGAAACTGATTTTACTTCCTTTTCACCAGCTCTTTTTCACCTGAATTTTTAGGACTGGAAGGGATGTGGAAGGGTTGGGGGTTTGTTTTTGTCTTTGGGGTTTTTTCCCTCCTCCACCTAGACACAGCTAAGAAAATGCAGCTCATTCACACTTCAGTCAGTCAGCGCTGCCCTGTCATTTACCCAGTGTCTCTGTCCCTTATAAATATGTATGTTTCTCAGTATGCTCCCATCATGCTTCCATTGAAGACTTGCTCGGTCTCACATGTGATGCCTGCTGTATCGAACCTGAAGTGGTTGAAGGTGGAGCCATGATCTTCCTTGCTTGAGGAGTAGCTATCACTATAGTCATGTGGATTGTCTGTGGCACCCACCTCTTGGCATCCTCTGTCAGGCCGTGTTCCTGACTTTGGCAGTGAAGTGATGTAGGTGTTACAGTCAGTTCTTTATGTTAGAGAATGAAACTCCAGTGCATGGCTAGAGCATGGCACCCCATGTTTGGTTTTGAAGTTGGATTGGGATGTGTTAAATAGTGCTTTGACATCCCTGAGAAAGCACCTGTTTTTTGCTCTTTGGGCTTCTCACACAGATTGCTTGCTTACTGGCATAGCAAGTGTTTTGCTTCTTGGTTTATAGTTTGCTGTTAGCATCCATAGCTGCAACTTTTGTAGCTGATGCTTCCTGTATCAAATCCGGTAGTTTTCCAGAATTAAGATTCTATTTTTATTAAAGAAATGCTGCTTTAACATATGATCTGTCTGGCAAATAGCAAATCTTCAGAAAGAAGACCAAAGTATTTTGGTATTCTTCCCTGTCCCACCCCAGTAAACCAAATGTCTTTGGATTAATTCCATAAATATGCTGGACATCTGTGAATTACCAGACTCCTAACAGTTCCCTGCCTGGTACTAGATCATGTCGATGCTTCAGATAAGAATGTGTGTGTAAAACTAATTAATTGCTCTGTTGATTCCTTTTCTAAGTGATGACACTACAGCATAGGGCTCAGTAAAATTTGCTTTTTGTCCTGCCTCATTCAGGAAGTTGATCAAATAAGCCGGTTTATATAAAGCTCAGACACAGCTGGTAAGGATTATGTACAAAACAAAACCCGATGTTTGTTTTGATGTGTTTAGATTTCTAAAAGCCAT
>JANHGB010014608.1:30523-43332 GCA_026283785.1 Coracopsis vasa | reverse complement strand
CCTGGGCAGCCTGTTCCAATGCCTGAGCACCCTCTGGGGCAGGAATTGTTCCTCAGCTCCATCTAAACCTCCCCTGGCTGTTTCCTCTTTCCTGTCAGTTGTTAACTGGGAGGGGAGACCAGCCACCTCCTGGCTCCATCCTCCTTTCAGGTAGTTGTAGAAGCACTCAGTTCTGAGCATCTGGTCCCAAGTGTAGTAAATTTGGCTCCATGTATGAAGAACTCGTGGCATGATCTGTATTTGTCTTTGTATAGGTGGTTGGTTATAATTAAAATGGAAGGGTATTTTCCAAACCAAGCACACACTTTCCCTTGAAAATGGCAATCTGAAAGTGTCTGAAAACTCTAGAGAGACCTGGCAGTGCTGTGTCAACCCTCTTCCCTCCTGCCTCACCAGATCTAGGTCATGGTAGACTTTTGCGCTGCTTGTTTTCTCTAGACCATTAAAAACAAAACTGCTCCAGTGCCAAAGTCCTCAGTGGCACTGGTGCCTGCTTTGGATCTGGAGCCTGAGTAGTTTGTTTCCATCCTCTTTCCTGTTGCTATTAAACAGAGATGGTGTGGGAAAAGGAAGTCTTCCCTCAGAAGAATTTTCGCATCCTAAGAATTATCAATACTGTTTTATATAGATTGGGAGTAGCTCTTAGTGGAATTTTCTAGACTTTTGATGGGAATTTTGTTTGAAAAGACTACATTTCTGGTGTTTATGCTGAATATTTTCATCTTTTCATCTCATTTATGGCAAAGTTTCTTCTTGTAGACAAACAGTCTTGCTGCCTCAGAAGCCATTACCCTGGTGCCTACACTATGCTGATGCCATTGATCCCATCATCTTCCTTAATGCATGTCCTGCCAGTACATTTCAGCTATTTTAGAAGTTTTCCTCACCTTATCTATCATTTCACTTACAATCAAAACATAATCTTCTGTACTGTTATAAAGTTAGCCTTCCATTCCTGCCTTTAAACATCAGACAACCTTTATGCTTTCTCACAGGCTGCTCCTCACACTTGAGGGCCACCCCTCAGAGCCACAATGAGATCTCCATTATTAATTGCTCTTAAGGTGGTTTTATCAACTTCACCGTTGTTCTTCAAAGCTCTTTATAAAGCTCTTTGTCTCAATGTCCATATAATGAAAGACCTGACTAACAGGGGAGCTGCTTATTTATTGAGGCGGTTGTACTGACTGGTTTTCTGATAACTCCTGCAATTTGCCTATCTGTGTCCTTACGTAGTTCATAATTCCTCCAACATAATATGATAGTTTAATTCTGGGTTTGTATCAGGTACCTTCTTCCAATAAACTACAGCTGAAATGTTTTCCTCAAAATCCTGTTTATGATTTGGTTTGTTTCATTCTCCCTTCTCTTTGCAGAGACATCAGCAAGAATCAAATCTCTGACATTGCACCGGATGCATTCAAAGGCTTGAAGTCTCTCATTTCATTGTAAGTAGAAAATAGAACTGAATGGGCATTTGGGGAGAGCTTGCATGTAAGAGAAATAAAGATGATAATGTGCTGTCTGGGAGAACTTAATGTTTCTGTGTGCAGTTGCCAGCTTGTGTGAAGCATCTCATCTTTTACAAATGAAACACTGGTCACAAAGGTTAGGAAGAACTGTTTACACATCCCTAGTAAGTTCTTTTGTGGATGAACACCCCAAGGTTACTGGTTTGTTCACTTCTTCAAATCAGTGCATCAGTTGATATGCTGTACATGTCCGCCTGCAGGTTAATCCATGGCCCCCAATTCATCATGGCACACAAAACCCTCATCGTAGCTCAGACACTTTTTGGTGGTGTTCATCAGGGAGGAGGTAGGGGGAATTGTTCCTTGCTGAATTTTTCTCCTGTATTAAAGACCTGAGATTGCACTCATTTGTGAGGTTTTTGTTTATTGGTTTTATTGGGTTTTGGGTTTGGGTTTTTTTTCAAACTAGTGATGGAAGAACCTAAGCCCTTAAGAAAATGTTTCTATTTCTTAGCTGTAATTACTACTTTATTAAGCTGGAAGAGGACTAAAATATGACTCCATACAAAAGATAAAAGGAAGGCAGGATCTCTTGACAGCCATTCCTTTCTCTTTATAGGACACAGAAACTGGTTTAGCACCAAGTTGAATTTAAATGCAGCTATATTTCAACCTAGCTACCCACAGCACTATTAAAACGGTGGAGCTTTTAATGGGTAAAAGGAGCAATGCAAGGTCAGAAGCTGCATATGGAGAATGAAGTAGAATAGAGTGTTAGAAAGAGCCCCAGGTTAAGCGAAGAGAGTAAGCTCAACTGGAATAATATTTGCCTGCATTAATAGTAAAGAGAGTTTTAAAACATTTAGCTCATTAATATTCATGTAACACAGTGTTATTTTTAAGGATGTAGTTTATTTCTAAAAGCTGCCATAATTTTATTCTCTGAAAATTCAAACCCCCCATATAACTTGTTGACTAGTGCTAATATTAGTAGTTCATTCAGTACTACACTTATATGTTGCAGTACACTCTGAGCCAGATTGCAGAAGGATGGGCCTTTTTTTGTGCCCTGAATCCAGCTGGGAGAATGCCAGAAATATATATTAAGTGTTGCTAGCCTTCGTTGAGTAGTCAGGGCGGTGTTATTCAACATGCTGTGGAAATGGTCAAATCCCCCAATGCTGTCTGGAAACGATTCAGTAAGAGAATGACATTTACTGAGCACTACAGTTCTGGCTTAGTATGAAACTACTGCTGATGTTGCAATGCTACAGCTTTCTGGTATTGGCAAACCTTCTGGCTAGGAGCAAGCTGGACAGGCAAGACATTTCTACTGCTAGACTTGCCAATGCAGAAGTTATTCAGCTTTAGCTGTAGCTAATTCAGATACTCCCAGGTGGCCTCAGGAGAGGGACAGAACACATCAGAGTGGACAGAGAGGAAATGAGAATATAAACTGGGTGGGAATTTATAGTGTTTTGACGTGCATACAGAAGCAAGTGAAATGACTGTGTATTCTCTGCCCAGTCATCCAAAATGATATTTTAAGTAAATGATGTTTAAATATGTTTATATCCAAGTGGGTAATACAGTGCTGAAGTTAATGGTAGGAGGTTCCAAGGGGGAAAAGAGAGGAGAGAGAGATGAGATGCAGCACAGGAAGGGTATTGCCTCTGAGCAGTCTTTCCTTTATTCAGTGTTTGCCTCAGTTTCTTCCCTCTGCAGCCACACAAAGCTGGCATAACACACAGTCTGGTTTTCCTTTGTCTGACAGACTGGTTTCTAGGGCAGTATTGACTCCAGCATTGAAACTGTCAGCCTCCTCCTCTAGGTTCAGTTGTCCACTGTGCTTGCTGTTGGCTTTTGCTTTCTTTTGAAAGGTTTTACTCTTGCTGTTCATTGCAGGTAGATCTTACAAGTGTTTTCCCTGTGACTGATAGACAAGAGTTAGTTTCATGACCTGTCACCCAGACCTCTGGCAGGTTCTTGACCCTGCTGGTCACTTGTGTAGGTGTGCCAGTTTCTGAGCCCTAGATATCGTCATGGAGCAAGATTATCTGCTCTTCTGCAGAATCTGAGTTTCTCTGAAGAAATCTCCCCCAGGTTTCTACTTCTGAAAAGCAGAGGATCTTCTTTCATCTGATGTCTGCTCTAACCACCAGTACAGTTCTGTCAACCTTAGAAAGACAAGTAAATGCCAGAGAAGATGACTCCTTTGAAGTGCTAGCCCTCCCAGTGAAACTGCCCAAGGGGGAAGAACAAGGAGGCAGAAATGAAGTAAGAGGGGTTGCTTACCTGTGTTTTCTCTTTTAAGCGGCTCAATCTTTTTGGTGCCTGAGGCCCCAGTACCTTTAGTCAGCTGCATGCCCTGAAGGAAAGCTGCTCTGCATACAATGCTTCAGCTCAGTGGAGAGAAACTGTTATTTTTCATATATGTAAGTCAAATGTGACTGGTGGCATACATTTTAATGAGACACCATTGAGGTTTCATCTCTGCCAGAGCAGCTGGACTTCTCAGCTAGCTGAGTTAGAATACAAAGAAAGGAGGGGAAAATGCTAATGCACAAATGGAAGTAAGCAACTTGGTTTTCATTAAAAATGAAGTACTGCTGTAGTGCCTAAAATCCGTGCCTTTCCCTCCCGCATTATTCCCATTTTCTGCTCCTCCCTTTACTCCCTGCTCGCATGCAATTGCAGTGCTCCCTATGGGTCTAGGAGAGTGAAAGTGCTTCTCTGGAAGACAGCCAACATTGTTAGCCTGGCTGGCTAATGGAGCCCTATATATAGTGGGTTGCTACTCCACTTTCTTCTGAAGCTAACTTAGGATAGTGTTTCCAGGCAGAACTGTTTCTCAGAGTGCTCTGCCTATTGTAGCTGTGGAGGGATGGAAGAAAAAATGGTGTATTATAGTTTTCAAAGCACAGAAATGTATATTACAGAAGCAGTTCCCGCCAAAATGTATACAACTTCAATCTTTTAAAAGTGCAAAGTGATCCATGTGCTAGCAGGTCATAAGTTTTTATTTTAAATCTATATATTTTCTGTAACAAGAAATCCACCTATGGGAGTCAAACAGGTCACAGAATCTTAACACTTTAAACAAGCCATTTCTACCTTGACTTTTCTCTGCATTTAGCAACAGAAAGGCAACCTTGTTATTGTAAGGACTTAAGACATCTCCATTCCTCACACTCAGGGGAAAAGAAGTTGTCTTCTCCATGCCCATTTTTCAGTGGAATTTTGTTCCCTATTCATATAATGACTGTGTGGAACAAGGAACTTCTGCTTCATTTTTCTTAGAAGTATTTGGGCTTTTTCCTAAGGAACTGGAATCATTCTTCTTTAAGGATGTATTTTCTTCTTCCAGGAGTTTTCTGGCCTTTCCTTTTCCCCTTATTGTGGCACATGAAATGACACTGTGAGTCATGGTCAGCTCTGGGGCTGTGGATTTAGTTCTCCTACAGTGTCCAAAGTTCCCTTTCAGTATTTAAGTACTAGGGCTTAGATCCTTAGCATATTTTTGGTATGAAGGAAACTTCAAACCTGCTTATGGACCGCACTGAAGGTACAGTAAGACCCAGGCTGGTTTTGAGCTTCAGAGAGCTTGGTGGAGGATGGAGGGTGTTGTTGGGAAAAGGGTCCTTAGTGTTAAAGGTGCCACTGTGGGATCTGTGGGGAAGAAGTTATGTTGCATAATTCTAGTGACTCTGTTGGACAAATAAACTGCTTGTCTACAGCAAAGCCTCCCCACTTGAAAAAGCATAAGTATTTCTCTGTCTCAAAGAGATGATACAAGGGTGTATATTTTAAAGGCTGTGAGAGGTAGTGATAGTGCAGTGCTTGGGACCATATGAGATATTCAAACTGAGAAACATAGAATTATTTGAATCTAAAAATGACAATAGGCAGCACAGATGTGAGCGAGCCATGGTAGTGTAGCCATGGCTTTTGTGTTGGAGGGATTTGTCTTGCCGTCCGATACTTCTTTCAGCATAAGCATGAGAGCAAATAATTCCCTTGCTTTGAGAAGTGTGGCAGAATTGGTTGGTTGCAAAAGAATGTGTTATCTTCATTCTAAGCAAAACTAAGAGAAATGCTCTACTGCTAGTACCTGGTGTACATGGTTAGAATAAAGCTTTGCTGGAATTGGAGTGGTTAATAACTCAGCACGGAGCATGGGGGCCAAGTTATGAAGAGTTTCATGTTTCAAGATTGCTGCATGCACTTTCTGAAGTAAATTAATTTTGCATTTAATCAGCTCAAAATCTGTCTAATATCAGCAAGAGAATTGTATCAGCGTTTGGTTATTGTTAATAGTATCGAAGATAAATGTTATTCTTGGGGTCAGTAGACTTCCCACAAGTGGAGGTTTGGAAGGCCATATCCAGACTGTCCGGGGACATTTTATGAGATATGACAAAATAGTCTAAGCCTTCAGTGTGTTAAACTAAATGAATTAAAGTTAAGACCACTGCAGAGGGAGAATTCTTCTGGTTTTGTTCATATACCAAATTAAGCTAGTGAACAATTTAAAAGCTTAGATCAGCCTGGGCACAAAGACAAGAGACAGCTTAGATTTTGACATAGCAGTCCCATTTAGACATCATCTCCTGGGTGATGATGTATGTCGTGTCATTCATGGTGATTTGAAATCTGCAGTAAAACACTGTCTATTGCAATAACTGCCAAACTTTATTTTAAGGTAACAAATTGCTTGGGATAGTTTTACAGAGATTTATTTAGCCTAACTTGTTCTGAAGAAATATGAAATAGTGCAGGGACAAAAAATTATATGTCTACGTTTCTTTCAGAGATGAGAAATTTATTGCTGTTTTTATCCCTGTCAATTCCTCCTCTTAAAAGACTTGAATCCTTATTGAGCCTGTGCCATGGTGCGTAGTTTGGGAAATGTAATTCTTCCCAGCAAGAATTGTTTTCATAGTCTGAAGGGAAGTTAAAAGCATTCTGAGGACTGAAGAAGACGTTGCGTAAAGTCAAAATTTGACACTTCGGTGAGAATGTTTCAGCCAAGCCAAAATAAAGCAACACTTAGCTGGAAACCATATGGTCCGGGGTAAGGGATTCTGTGGTAGGCTTTCATACCCCAAAAAAGTTCTGTGGCACCTTCCAGGGGAAGATGTCTGTATTCTGGGATCTGACTTAACGAAGCAGCTGAATTGCAGCTACTTTTGCAAGTAAGGTAGACCGAGGGGCTGTGAAATAGAGACACCATAGCAATTACTGCTTCACGGCCTCAGAAGGTGGTGTGTTAACTTCAGTGCATGTGAAAGGCTGTGTGTTGGGAAAGCCTTTGCAGATTTTCACATTGTTCAAGAGGTCAGAATGTCTACACTGAAGAATCAGTGAGACTTTTATGTTTCAAGATAAGGTTTGTTACATGCTTAATTACATGCTCACTCAAGATAACATACTCGTTGCTATGTGCGCTTCCAGTCCTTTCTTTGTCTGGTGTGTCCCAAGCTTTTAGATGAATCTATGCAGTGACTATTTTCACTTTAAACTACTTAGAACATCAGTTGGATTAATCTGCAAAACTTGAAGTTTAATAGTGACAATTAGTTGTTTGATTGGAAATCTAATATTGTGGTTTGGAATAGATGCTTTTTTGGGGAATGTGAAAATACTATGCCAGAACCAGGCTTCAGAAACATAGTGCCTCATTATGACTTTTATATATTTGTATGATTTCTCATTAAAGATCCATAATAGCTCTTCAACTGAATAGGGTGCTTCTTCCAGAGATCGTCTCCAGTGCTTGCAGTGCAGCAGGGGGGCTGTGCTTTAGCTGTGTTGTCCCATTGTTTGGAAGGTTGGTGGCAGCCTGAAAACTGCTGCCATTTGTGAGCCAGTCCACCAGGTACTTCTGAAGAGCTGCAGCTTGTGCTTTGTGGCCATGCTGAAAGCATTTAGCTGGGAACTGGTGAGCTGATGCTCTACATGCTGCTCAGAATGTCGTCCTCGGGTGGCTCAGCTGCCCCTGAGCTATAACGGCAACTTGCTTATGTTAGAAAGCCACCAGCAATAAAATGTGAGAAATTTGAGTTAAAAATACAGTGATTGACTCTTCAAACTGGTCATTCTGGTATGGGATATACCTGCCTCATGGAAAAGACAAGGATAAAATGTGTGCACTTGCAAGTCTGATGTGTTTGCACATCCTTATGACTGTGTTCTCCATTCAGACCGGTTTCCATCTTTGTAAAAGAGACTCATGTGGTGAGAAAAGAAAGAAAGGAGCAATAAGGAAAAGGATACCTATTAGTCTCTCAGTCAGTTCTGGCTTAGTCTTTAGTTACTACTTCTAAGTTTAGCTCTGTGAGTATAGACTTAAGCTACAGCTCCCTTTTCTCTTTCTTCCAAAAATGTGCATCATGTTTAGGGCAATACCTTCTCCAGCCAACAGTAAATGGTGCTCGTCAGACCTGTGGCTAACTTGGTCTCCCAGCAAAGTTAAGAAGCAAATGAACAGTCAAGAGCACACAATAAAAAGTGTAGTAATTTTTTTGTGTTCTAATAAATGTCATTCTGATTCACTGATGTGCTGTCTATTGGCAGCAATTACTGAGCTGATTTTATTAGATATTAACTTTGTTAGTGTATTTTTAATAACAAATATTTGGGGTCTAAACTGTCAGGTGCTAGGGGATAGGAGGAGGGTTGTGCTGCTGTGCCAAGCTTGCACAGGAGCCAGGACACCTGCGTGTCCTGCAACACATCTGAAGGGTAGAAGTGAACACAGAGTTTTACAACTTGTAATGCCATAGGCAGATCTCCTAAAATGTATCCCTGTTGGTAACAGCATTGGAAATTTAAATGAAGTTCTTTAATTGACTTGGCTGAGGTTCCTATTTCGGCTTTTTGAAGTTATTTTTCTGTTTGGGGGTTTGGTTTCTCTTTTCCCTAAGGCTGCTGTTCTGGAAACACTGGTGCATGCTGATGAGATGGACCCAATGGCAGGACATACAGGAAAGCAACTGCAGTAGCGGGATGTCCCTAACCTAACCTGACCTGTCCTTTCTGCAGGCTGGCTCATTCCTAGTAGTTAGCGGTGCAGCACTTGGTACATTCAGGACAAAATCATCTTGGATCAAGAACCTGACCAAGATTCATATGTGTTGATATGAGTATGCTTGCCTGTCTTAGCCAAAATGAGAACTCCGGGGAAAGCAAAAGTTTCTGTGGTGTTTATTAGAGGAAATGGAAATAAGGAGCTGAAGAAATGAGATGCAATGCATTATGTATCTCCCCTCCCCTCCTCTTTGCTTATTTCTGTAGGACCGTTTGACTCCAGCTCTGCCATGGCAGGCAGACAATGGCATTAGCTAATTTGGCTCCATGTAGTGCTGAACATGAATATGAATTAGAGACAAGTGCCTGAGCTCTCATACTGACTTTTGTTTAGCTGTTAATTTGTTCCAGTGTTAATGTGCCACATGCACATAAGCCCAATTAGGTTAGAAAATGCTGCTTTTCTTTTCATGGCTTCTGAAAATTGAAGCTTTGTTTTATTTTGTAAGCTATTTTATTCTGGTTTCTTTTGCTCAAAATAATAAAGAGGCGGTATAAACGCATCCAGGGTTTTCAGTTCAATGGAACACTGCACTATGAGCTTCTGACTCATATTAAAAGTGAAAAATTACTCCAGTAAGAGTCTTACTTTGATATTTGCATTTAATAGTACCATGATTAACAACTGCACTGGGTGTGAGTGTTGACATTTCTTTAAGGTTTTACCTTACATAAGTGTAAGCTAGAATAACTCTTAGTCTGGAATAGGGATTTTTATTTCTACTTTCCATGGGTATTTTGTAGAGCTTAGCTTCTGAACTCCTTTTCAAATGCTATATTATTATGCACTATTAATCAGCATTGATGATCCTGCTACTCCACAAAACTAAGGAAGATGTTCATCCAGCATCACAGAGCTTAGAATCTAAACTTTATATACAGATGATGCACTTGCTAAAGAAATGTTCAGAAAGTGTGGAAACTGAAGTGGAAGTATACTGAATTCTGTGGGCATTAACATTTTAACCTCTTAAATATTTGATTTGCAGAGGTTTTGCTTCCTGATACAGAGGTTCACATCAGTTTCTTTGTTCAGAAAGAAGTCTGAGAGTCAGCATTTGGATGTTGGTTTAGAGCCCAGTGAAATTCAGTGACTTGAATATTATCTCATATTTTGAAACTGCTACCTAAATGGACCTGCTGGACCTGTCAAAGCTCAGCCGTCATTTCTGTCTAGTGTGGGGCAGAGTATAAAAGTCCATGTACATTGCATGAAATTTTGTTAAAGTAGGAAATCGTGTGCGTCTTCTGAAGCTGAAATTATGAAACAGAAAAATGTAGTGGTACTAGCATACATCACTCACAAAAAGCCACTAAGTGGAACAGCACATTCAAAAGCCAACCTCCTGACTCTGCAGTAGATAGAGAGAAATTATGTTACTTGTGTTGAGAGAAAATAGAATGCTGGATGATCATTAGTTTCTTGAGTTAGGAGTTCAGTTCCTGTTAAACTACAAAAGTAATGAAAAATGAAGTTTCAAGTTTAAATTTTCCTATCTAAGTGGTGTTATTTTATTTAGATTCATTTTATTTAGGCTCAGAAAAGAGCTGTTCTGGGAACTCTCCCACAGAGGTGATATAGTTCCAATGACTGATGAAGAGTAAACTGAAGTGGCGATACTCTCGGAAGGCCAGAGGGTATTGTAAATGGTCCATCACACTGAGTGTTTGGTTTTCACTATGTTCAGCCCACCCTAATGTTGTAAATGTTGAAAGACAGGGTAAGCCAGAATTTCAGGCAGCAGCCAAGCCTCGCATGGCTAGTTGATTAATTGCTAACATGTTATTCCACATTAAAACGTTAGGGAATTAACAAGTTTAGTGGCACATAAGCAACAAAGTTTTGGCAGGAGCTGCTTTATAACCATTTGCTGTGTCCTATAGAAAGCATTGAAATTACATCAATGCTGGCTTTACCTATTTGAAATCTATTAAAATGTTTAGGTAAGGAGTAATATTTCCAGAGGAAGTGAAATCTTCTTCCCGTTTACCAGGACACACATAGGCTCCTACTCACTCTCTGGGTTTGACAAATTTTGCCAGCTGCAGAAATGACATAAGTAAATACTTCAGCTGTGATTGAAATTCAGGTGTGCCTGTCACATATGATTCTGCTCTCATCTCTAGGTAACACATCTTAGCATAATGGTGGGTTTGTCTGGTTTTCCCTTTAGTTCAATTTCTGAAGAAATGTGCATTTTTACATTAAAAGGGAAATATTTGTAATATTAAAAGTGAATAATGGATATCAGGTTATATATTTTTATGGTCTTTACTGATTTTTATAACCAAACTCCACCTAAATCATTTTTAAGTTTCTGAAATATATGTCTATTTCCAGTTCAGGTTGAATTTCTTTTCATTAGCTAGTTGAAATGGTAACAGCAGCTGGTGAAGCCATAATATTTTATCCAGTGGTGCCTGTGTCACATTTAATGCCAATTATTGTATCTTAAGAGATCCACTTACATGTAATTTCATCTACAACCAGCTTATGCTCCTCTGGCTTTTAAATTCAGTAACTCTGAGCAGAATTCTAGGTTTCTGTATCAGACAATGTGTCTTTAAATGGTTAAAATATTTCTAAAAAGGGTGGAAAATAAATCCCTCAACAGAATGAAAAATATTTCAGATAGGGGGGTTGGACGATGTCCAGTTTCTACATTAAAAATGCTTTCCAACACCAGACGAAGCCTGAATCATAACGACTCATTTAGTACCGTGTGCTCTTAGAAAAGCAAATGAGTTAAGTAGTGAAATGAAATGCCCACAGATCCTGGGCATGGTGCACAAGATCAATAAAGATGATAATGCAGAGAGGGGGGAGGACACTAAACTGGTCTGTTATTTATTTTGTCTTCCTGAATCTTTCAGAGTGCTCTATGGAAACAAGATCACAGAGATTCCCCAGGGCCTTTTTGATGATCTTGTGTCTCTGCAGCTGCTGTGAGTATGATCCCTTCCTCTTTATTTTACAGTCTAGCTTGATTTACTGTTTTTTCAGCTTCTGACATTATTATAATCACTCCACTGAAAACTCACTGGGATGTGCTAGGCTGTTGTTTCTCTGTCAGGCAAGAGGAAGGCAAGGGCTAAAGAAAAAAAGGAAGGTGCCAACAGTTTTATAGCACAGTGTGTATAATGGATAATAGACACAGAGGATTTAAGTGTGGGGAGGAAATGAAGACTTGGTGAATTCCAAGAAAGGAAATTGGGTCACCAGATGATGTGCGGATGGGGATGTCGTCTGATTGTTTTTACACCTTTAGCATTTGTGCTTGAATAGATCCTTGAGGGCTACTGTGTCACAAGCATATGTAAGCAACATGGCAATGGGGCTTAGTTGCAAGGGAAATAATTTCACAATATATTGTTTGAGTATTTTATACCATGTGTGATTTAACACACAGTCATCATGAGCAGGGTAAGATGTATACATGCACTCTTCAGTATTTATTAATGTGGCATAACAAATTTCCTAACCCAAATGTGAAATTGCAGATTTCACTCACTCTTGTCTCCATAATCACATTGGGAACCAGTAACTCCTTCAAAAAGAAAGAAATCGGCTATCGGTTCAAGCAGTCAATAGAGGGAGCAGAAGTGAAGTGTGGTTAATATGTGTATTGCTAACGTTCTGATTACCATCATGGATGATGCACTCAGAAAGTAAAGGTGATATATGATAAATTCATCAATTCTGGTTTAGATTCCATACTACCCTCTACCCTCAAACAATAATGTTTATAAAGTAACTTTTAGACATGCCATTTTAAGCCTTTCTTACTGTGTTGACATAACCAGAAGTGAATATCCAAAAGGTCATGGTTCCCACTGAATGTATCACTCTATGCTAGCAGTCTTTGCTGCACTTACATGCTATCTAAAAATAAGCATAGATTTATGTTAGAAATCCATAAGCAACACCGAAGAACTGAAGTCTGGAATAGTTGCTCTATATGTTAAGGACTCCTCAGACGTGTAATTTATCCATAAGATCTTAACTGCAAATATGGACTACCCTGTTCTAGAGACAGACAAGCAAGAGTGCGCCTGGTTTGGTTATGACAACCCTTGAGCTTGGAAGCTGTTTATCTCCTCCTGCACACAGCCAGTTCACTTGTCTTCTCCTTTTGCACATACTTTTTCTGACAGCTCCTTTCCTCTCCCTTTCCCACCCCTCATCACTTAAATGTAATTCAGTGTAATTTTGGCCATCCTGTGCAGTAAATGAAAACATTTTATTTA